>OY804596.1:48356156-48655912 GCA_963680895.1 Fragum sueziense
CTCGGATTACGCACTTGAAAGCATGTTATCAAATCTTATGAAGCAGGTGTTCGAGATGTGAGCATGATTTGGTGACGCTGCTTTGATGCTATTGAATTCTGCAATAGCCTGGGAATTTGTGCCTTTTCATCATTGAGTCTTGGTAAAAAACTTAATATTTTTTATGTTTAGATCAACCGATTTTGATAAAATTTGCAGAAAAGGTGTAACCGTTATGATTTATATTTGTTGAAAATTTCATAAGATATACGGCATTATTTATTGAATTATAGTGAAAATAGTAAGTGTTGCAGTAGAAGAGTCTCTAAGTGTAGTGTAGGTTCAATAGTCGCAGAAACTGTGAACATGTTTATTATAAGCGTTTTCTTTTTTTGATTCAAACTTTTACGAAGACTTGTATGAAGGACGTAAAATGAGCTTTTTGGAAAAGGTTAAACATCAGTAGATACGAGGCATCAGTTCTGGACGTAGGACAAAATGATAGAACATTCGCTTTGATTCTTTTTCTCGCGATCATTAAATACACTGTGTGTGAAGGCGGCCCTTAGTTGCGGTTGATGTCATAACTGTCTTCTTTTTTTCTTCATTTCCCTTTCCGCGTCCATTTCGATTTTACTCTTGTAAACAAGAGTTGGTTATTCTAACTTATTTTAATGTTGATAGATTTACAACTTGAATCTGAAACGACAAGTTATCCCACCGGTAGACCGGTTACCGCCCGTCAAACACACTGCGACATACAGATAAATACGACTGGGTACCAGTTGAATTGTAGTTTAACACACTCGATTTAATTTATGGAAAAATATTATATTCCTCGTAAACGGCGCAATACTTTGGCTTGAAAATTTCAGAATTTTCATAGGAAAATATGCTTTTTCATAAAAAGTAAAAGAAAATTTTATTACAGATTTATGGGATGTCTCCTGGAGGTGGTGGTGGTGGTTAACCAAACTGCGACAATTAGTCCCAACTTGAGTAGTCGACACATTAGATGTTAACAAAACCATGATTTGTCTAGCTCAGAAACTATCGAGACAAAAGATGAAAACGCTGCTTATCAGCATTTTTGTCACCATGTCTTTCCAGACATTTTATTTAAAATTAGAACTCAGATTTGTTGGAAAAGGTTGATGGATACTTGTAGGCTACAGGTCTACCACGCTTATTTGCATGCCAAGTTAGCCTACTGATGATATTGTATGGTCTGACACGGGACATGTATACACTGGAAGGCTACAAATACCTACAAACAAGTGAACTGTCTCCGTACAAGTGAGACGGTCTAACGACAAATTCTGCAGCAATTATGTACACAATTAAAACATCACACGCATTTAAGCAATGACAACAACAGCTATTATAATTTTGTATTTGTACTTTGCGGAGGTTGGAATATAACTGTCCAATCGGATTGACATGTACGAGTGGACAAATAGACAATCAAATCAGATTAACCCTTTCCCAAACGACAAAATTTGAAGGTAATCCACTTCAAAAACTGCCAAAAGTGATATAATAATATGGAAGTTATAAAAGATAGAATTTGCGTAAAATATTGCATGGAAAATATTGAGACAAAAGAAGAAACTGCTGGTTATCAGCAGTTTCTTCTTTTGTTTCAATGTTTTCCCAAGACTTTCCTATTAGGGACGTCAAACCAGGTCTTGTTTGAGAAAGGGTTAAAACTTGATAACACGTAATATTACCACTGTATACCACAAGTAAAAATTGCTGTAATGTACAGCAAAATGAATTGTATCGCGCTTAAAAAATTATACCTAAGTAGTGAATAAAATGGTACAAGTGTCTGGTTAAGTCAACATGCAGTGAAATCTGAAATATGATTGCATGTCTGCATATGCTGGTACTAGTCTATAATTTCCATTTTTGTGTGTTCAGCCTGATCATACATTAATTAAACAACATAGGAGGGGAAGTAAGCAAATACTAAATGTTAAATGCGTTAAATGTTGCAGTTGAATAAATGGCGATTAAAATTAACTTAAACAAGAAAGGAAACCGAATATTTCAGCAAGGGATTAGGGCCAAGATGGTCCTGAATCGTTTCTCCGTGAAATTATTTTTTGGAAAAAAAAGAAGGAAAAAAAGACACACACAAAAAATTGAAAGTGCACCATAGTAACCACAGTTCACTATGAAATAATTTTTCGAAAAGAAAAAAAAACAAAAAAAAACAAACAAACAAAAGAAACAAAAACAATTCGAAAGGCTCCATGCAAGGAAGATTCCTGTTAGATTCCTATGTTAGAAGATTCCTGTGTGAATCTTGATTGAAACTGGCCTAGTAATTTTGGAGAAGTTTTCACATGAAAGCACGCCGGAAACAGGACCGTGGCATAAGCCCCGCTAGCCTTTGATCAGAATAGTTAAAAATACTTTAATTAAATAGAAAAAAGTACTTGTTTATCCGTTAGCATTCTGAATATGAATATCGTATCAAGTAAATTTTCCAAACCGGAACATTTTGACCACTATAGCTTATTTGTTCGTATAATCATTCAATAGAGAACAGGCTGTGTTTAATAGATCAGAGTGCTTGCTAATCTTAGTCTATGGAATCGAAAAATGCTTTGTTAACAGCAGGAATAGGAAACGTTTATGATAACAGACATTGATGAACGAACGCACAACAGCCACAATGCCACGGATATGATCCTTATCACTTTTGTCCGGCGGAGCAATAAATTAAATGTAAAAAAAGGAAATACAGAAACGCCATATAAAGTCACAACTACCAGCTACTAAAATGAAGCCAAATATAAAAGGAATGTTTAAGATTTAAGTTGTAACACAATACAAACAATACCATGAATATGTCTCAATAATTCACCCGGCAGATCATCTCTGCCCGGTCATAAATCGGGACCTATATTTGTACTTATCACACAAAAAAACACAAAGAACGAGCGACACATACGAGGAGATTTACTAGAGTGTAACAAAAAGTACAAGACTAAAGTTTTGATTGTGGCTGCGAATTGATTGGTGGCGGCGAATTGATTGACCATAAAGTATTCTTTTGAACGGTTTTGAAATCCATCCAGTCAAAAACTGTTGAGACATAAAAATTGAGTTGTTCTTTTATGTGAAAACCCCTAACAGCTTGTAATTTTTGGGGGAAAAAAGTTTGAGAAAACCAATTTATTCTACTAGTTATAGTCGTACATATGCCTATTTAGTTCAAACGATCCCTTGAAATTATGGAATCTAATCACCCAAAATTGTACATGCAGTGTTCATTTAATACTAAAGTCTTTATCGTGCTTTGATTTCTTAGGAAGGGCAAACCGAAAGTAGGAATTCACATTGCAATGCAATTTTAAAAAAAACTCTTGAGAAACCCCATTTGTTCTACTAGCAATACACATATCTAGTCAGATAAGACGATCCCTTGTAACAATGCAAGTTGACCAGTCCAAATTGAACATGTATAGTGGTCATTCTATAGTTAAGTACTTCTCGTTCTTTGATTTCTTATAGCGATTCGAAATGGTATGCATAAATGCGTTGCATTTAAACGGATAGGAAAAATACATGTCCACCATGCGCAAACCGGAAGTAGAGACTTTCCATTGCTATGCAAAGTATAAAACTATACTAGAATTTTGTTTACACGAATTTTCAGCGTGGTCTGAGATTAAACGAACTTCAAAGTATACTTACAGTACTGCTTGAAAAATTATACCGTGTAAACAGTTTATGTGTAGGTTATGTATACGACTTTCAAGTACAAATAATTATCCCTCATGACGTAATTTCTAAAATTAGAATATGTGTACCACAATATGTATCGCGCATGGCGCGATACAATGCCGTAGAGGCCTACTATTGTTTTCAGAAAGACATACAAGTAAGATGACGGACACAAGGAGGGGTCAGTCTAGACCCAAACTAGCTTGGGATGAACAGGGTGATTGTGATGAAGTTCTTAACAAAATAGAAGGATTACAGCAGAAGTTTCCTGTCTTTGATGAATTGGTCAGGAATTTCAATGAACAGGTAAGGTGGTCACCATAGTGGTTGAGTGGTGTAGGAAGTCGTTTGATGGCTGTTCAGTATATATGTTAGCGACAATAAGTAAATGTAGGTAATAAGCTTTAAAAGACATTTCATTCTCATTTCATTTTTTTAAAGTATGTCTTGATGCCAAGATTGGTTATTCTAATGAGCATAATATAAATGCAATCAGTTTTTTGAAGTTGTTGTTGATAAGCGAAAAACACGCCTTTAAAAATGAGATAGATATGACAAATTCCATATTAATCTGAACTGTTATCAACAACAATTTGTTTGATTTTAGCACAAATATATATATATATATATATTTCTCGTAAACGGTGCAATATTTTGACTTGAAATTTTCAGAATTCCCATAAGAAAATCTGCTCTTTCAGATAAAAATAAAATAGAATTTATGAAGTATTAATGTGAAATGTCACTTTAAAAAGGCCTAGACAACAAGCTATTGCCTGGGTAATAAGGTTAATGTCTAAATCATGTCAGGCATTAACCTTTATGCCTAGGTTTTAAGTCTATTGTCTGAAAAATCATATTCAGACATTAGTCTTTTTGTCTAATGATGAAATGACACTTTTTATAAACCTTTATTTGAAATTGAACGTATTACAAAACCAAGTACAAATGAAATGGGCTATCTTTACAAACACTATCTAAAATTAATCCTTGAATTCATTAATTTAGATCTATATCATTTTTAATGTCGGATTTACAGAACTTCATTTAACCATTTCATAAACAGAAGATTTTAAATTGGTTTTAAACGAAAGGAGATGCAGATGGTAAGATTATTGTGCTTATTTGGAAAATGTGTACATCAAGCATCGACAGCATTTAGATATTTGTAGATAATGATTGTTAAAAGTATTTCCAATTTTTGTTCCACCGCTTTTAAAACTTTAGTTGGTTAAGCTACACTTTTGTCTTATACTGTTTAAAATATGCACAAGATGAAGCTGCGTAAATGAAATAGATACCATAGGCAATACGCGTCAATGATTGAATGTGATTGAATTTAAGAAAAAAAAAACATTGGCCACGTTCATACATTGTGATCATTCCACTAACCGGACACTGAACTCAACAAAGTTTTGTATGACGACTCTAACAGTATTTAATTGCTATAAATGATCTTAAGGCCTACAAAATAAATTGTAATTTACTTATTATACCTCCCAAATTCAATTTGGGGGTATATAGGAGTCAGCTTGTCTGTCTGTCTGTCTGTTGGTCTGTCTGTCTGTCTGTCTGTTGGTCCGTCTGTTAGTTTTTTGTCCACACTATTACTCCTAAATTACTGATCCAATTTTATTCAAACTTTACATGTGAGCTTATTACCAAGTGACAATGTGTATATTACATTTTGGTCACGGTTCATAGATTTGTCACAAAGTTATGGCTCTTGAGTGAATTTTCTTTTCCTCTCAATTTCGCTGTAAATATTTGATAGATTTCATTTAAACTTTACAGGCATACTTGATAGCTCTCAAATATATGCACATGGAATTTTGGTCATGGTTCATAGATTTTTGACTGAGTTATGGCCCTATGTTGAAAATTGGCTTATCAGACTTCGAGATATTGTTAGATAATTTTTCAAAAATCTTCTTCTCCTTAACCACTTGACCAATTCTTACCAAACTTGGCAGGAATGTTCCTTGGGTGACACTTTTTAAAACTTGTTTGTGAATTTTTGATTCGTCAAAAATTGTGGGTGTGGCAGGGTGGGGCTTATTGGACTTCCAGAAATCGTAAGATAATTCTTCAAAAATCTTCTCCATCTTAGGAATGTCCCTTGAGTGACTGTATTCAACACATGTTCATGAATTTTTGATTGTGTGAAAAATGTGGACGTGGCGGGGCGGGGCTTATCAGACTTCCAGAAATCGTAAGATAATTCTTCAAAAATCTTCTCCTTCTTAACCACTGGGCCAATTCTTACCAAACATGACAGAAATGTTTCTTGGGTGACCCTTTTGAAAACTTGTTCGTGAATTTTCGATTCCTCAAACATTGTGGGCGTGGCAGGGCGGATCTTATCAGACTTAGAGAAATCATGTGAAAAATCTTTAAAAATTTATTATCTGGCCAATGTGAACCAAAATTGGCAGGAATGTCCCATGAGAGACTGTTTTCAACACATGTTCATGAATTTTTGATTGGGTGAAAAATGTGGGCAGGGCTGGGCGGGGCTTATCAGGATTCGAGAAATCGTTAGATAATTCTTCAAAAATCTTCTCCTCCTTAACCACTGGGCCAATTTTTGCCAAACTTGGCAGGAATGTTCCTTGGGTGACCCCGTTCAAAACTTGCTCGTGAATTTTTGATTTGTCAAAAATTGTGGGCGTAGCAGGGCGGAGCTTAGCCGACTTAGAGAAATCATGTGAAAAAAATCTTTAAAAATCAATTATCAGGCCAATTTGAACCGAAATTGGCAGGAATGTCCCTTGAGTGACTTTATTCAACACATGTTCATGAATTTTTGATTGGGTAACAAATGGAGGCGTGGCATGCTAGGGCTTATCAGACTTCCAGAAATCTTACATATTTCTTCAAAAAAAAATCCTCCTTAAGCACTGGGCCAATTCTTACCAAACTTAAAAGGAATGTTCCTTTGATGCCCCTTTGCAAAACTTGTTCGTGAATTTATGGTTCGTGAAAAATTGTGGGCGTGGCAGGGCGGGGCTTATCGGACTTAGAGAGATCATGTAAAAAAAATCATTAAAAATCGATTATCCGGCCAATTTGAACCAAATTTTGCAGGGACGTCCCTTGAGTGACTTTATTCAACAAATCATCAAGAATTTTTGATTGGGTGGCAAATGTGGGCATGGCAGGGCGGAGATTATCAGATTTACAGAAATTGTTAGATAATTCTTCAAAAATCTTCTTCTCCCTAACCACTAGGCTAATTCTTACCAAACTTGGCAGGAATGTTCCTTGGGTGTCCCATCTCAAGACTTGTTCATGAATTTTTGATTTGTCAAAAATTGTTGGTGTGGCAGGGCGGGGCTTATCGAACTTAAAGAAATCACGTGAAAAATCTTTAAAAATCAATTATAAGGCCAATTTGAACCAAACTCAGCAGGAATGTCCCTTGAGTCACTGTTTTAAACACATGTTCATGAATTTTTAATTGGGTTAAAATTGTGGGCATGGCAGGCTAGGGTTTATCAGACTTCCAGAAATCGTTACATATTTCTTCAAAAATCTTCTCCTTAACCACTGGGCCAATTCTTACAAAAGGTAACCTGGAAGATCTACATGGAAGTTCATTTAAAGTGTTAAACTCGTTTTATGAGATATTCAAGATACAATGTCTATATATTTGAAAACTTTTCTGATTCCATTTATCAGTTTACAGTTTATATGAAATGTCAAAATGCACAAACACAACACTTTTTTTCAAGGGGGGGGGGGTATGATCACTTTCAGTGATATTCTAGTTTTTTCTCGTTTTGGCTTTTAGTACATTGCTGCCAAGGAAGAGGTTATCAACTTAAAATTAGAGTATGAAAACAAGACGGAATATTCGAAGTCACAGGCTGTTGCTAAACTAGAGTATGAAAAGAAGCTCACAGAGGCAAACGAGGAGATAGAACTACTTAGATCCAAACAAGCTCGTCTGGAAGAAGACATAAAGAAAAAGGATTCAAAGGAAAAGAAACTGGCGGCGGAGATTGGGACTCTTCGAACTCGGTATGTAACGTTAGCCAATGTTGGAATGTAAACGTTTTATTTATGCAGAACCTTCCGAAAGTATCAGCTGCACAAACTGATATTGATAAGATATTATCTGCTGTTAAAATTTTAAGACTTGGTTATGATTAGGATTACTATCCTGTGGATTCATTGAATGTTTCTCTAGGATATATTTGAATATACGGCAATATATACTCCTTAAAATAAATTTATGACCACACATTCAAAATGCAATACATGTATTCTGTGATTCTTTATATGATTTAACTTATATAATTTGTTGCATGAAAACTAGTACCCTTTCTTCATAAAATGTTGGTCAGTAGATTAAAAAAATAACCCAAATTAAAATTGTAAGAGAAAATGACAAACACTACATTTTACATGCTTGTTTTAGCTCACCTGAGCACGAATGTGCTCATGGTTAGCTATTGTGATACCGCTGTGTCCGGCGTCCGTCGTGCGGCGTCCGGCGTGCGGTGTCCGTCGTCCTTCAAACTTTGCCTTGTGTGTACTCTAGAGGCCACAGTTTTTGTCCAATCAACCTGAAATTTGGTCAAATTATTTTCTTGATGAAATCTCGGACAATTTCGAAATTGAGTCATATGAGGTCAGGGGCGTACCTGGGGCCAAAATTGAAGTACTCCCTTACCAAAAAGAAGCAGGCACCCAGTGGGGTGAAGGGGCAGAGTCCCTCTAGGGGGGCAGGAGCGAAGCCCCCGGACAAAAATTGGACTATAAGAGAATCATAGACCACATCAGGGAGCATTTTAAAGTAAGACTTTTGACATTTAAAAAAGTCATTATTCAAATTCGAGGTACTTCCGGGAGTATGGGAGTATGCCTGGGTACGCGCCTGGAGGTTTTAAACTATGTCACTAGGTCAAATTTTAGAAAAAAAACCTTGTGTGCACTCTAGAGGCTACATTTTTTTACCTAATCAATCTGAAAATTTGTCAGAATGATTGTCTTGATAAAATCTAAAAAAAGTTCGAAATTGGGTCATCTGGGGTCAAAAACTAGGTCATAGGGTCAAATCTTAGAAAAACTTTGTGTGCACCCTAGAGGCCACAGTTTTTGTCCATTCAACCTGAAGTTTGGTCAAAATGATTGTCTTGATGAAACGTGGACAAGACTGAAATATGGTTATCTGGTGTTAAAAACTAGGTCACGGGGTCGAACCTTAGAAAAGCCTTGTGTGCCCTCTAGAGGTCACATTTTTTGCCCAATTAACCTGAAAATTGGTTAGAATGATTGTCTTGATAAAATCTCGGACAAGTTTGAAATTGGGTCATCTGGGGTCAAAAACTAGGTCACAGGGTCAAATCATAGAAAAACCTTATGTGCACTCTACAGGCCACAGTTTCTGTCCAATCAACCTGAAAATTTGTCAAAATGATTGTCTTGATAAAATCTCGGACGAGTTTGAAATTGGGTTATCTGGGGTTAAAAACTAGGTCACGCGGTCAAATCTTAGAAAAGCCTTGTGTGCACTCTAGAGGCCACACTTTTTGCCCAATCAACCTGAAAATTGGCCAGAATGATTGTTTTGATGAAATCTCTGAGGAGTTTGAAATTAGGTGATCTGGATCAAAACTAGGTCACAGGGTCAAATCTTAGAAAAGCCTTGTGTGCACTCTTGAGAGCACATTTTTTGCCCAATCAACCTGAAAATTGGTCAGAATGATTGTTTTGATGAATTTTCGGAGAAGTTTGAAATTGGGTCATCTGGCGTCAAAAACTAAGTCACGGGGCCAAATCTGAGAAAATTCTTGTGTGCAGTCTTGAGGCCACATTTTTTGCCCAATCAACCTGAAAATTGGTCAGAATTGTTTTCTTGATTAAATCTAGGATACGTTCGATATTGGGTCATCTGGGGTCAAAAACTAGGTCACGGGATCAAATCTTAGAATAACCTTGTATGCACGCTAGAGGCCACAATTTTTGCCCAATCAACCTGAATTTGGTTCAGAGAGATTGTCCTGAACATGGTCAGAGTTTTTGTTTCCTTTATATCTCTGAAGAGTTTAAATATGGGTCACATGGGGTCTTGAAATAGGTATCTAATTCAAATCTTAGTATAACTATTGCATTAAGAGGCTAGCTACATTTGAAACAGAAAGCTTTTATCTCAGGTGAACGTTTCAGGGCCAATGGCCCTCTTGTTACATATTGTGGGTGGGGAAGCAACTTTCAGAAAAAGATCCTTCCCTCGGGATTTTCTCCTGAAAAAAAATCATACATATAGCCAGTGTAACTATCTTTAACCTCTGTCAAATCAATGCACGAAGAGCAGAAGTTTTAAATTAACTTCTGGTTCCCTGTTTAGGGGATTTTACACTATGCTTCTACCAGCGCCCGTTTGAGAGCTTCCAGCATTACTGGTCAAACAGTATGAGTAGATTTGTTATCCTATCTGAAATGGCAGTCTCACGCATTCTCAACAGGATTCATGTGAGAAGATCGTGCTGCCCATTGCATAAGTTACATTTTTCGCTTTAAAAAGACCCAGTGGCAATTCTAACATTGGGTGGATTGTCGTTAGCGTCCCCCAAAATTAATTTTGGAACAACTGCACCACCGAATTATCTGACGAGAACATCATCCCTATAACGATCACCGGTCAGCGATCTGTTAGGATGGATGTTTTAAAAGTTCCGTAGAAACATCTTAACATACCCACCCCTCACACAAGCACAAATGAACCATTTTACCTTTCGTCTTCGAAACCAAAGAAATCTTTAGAGGGGCTATTTTTCTGAAGAAACACCACGGTTTTTCCGCACTTGGTGTTCTATCACAATTTTCATCCATCGCATCTCATTCACTCATATTTATGTTTTTGATGCATCTATATTTCTTTTTGATTATAACCTAGCTGTCATGATATTGTTTCAGAAGGCCTCATTGTAAATAAGTTTGCATATATGACAGCTATATGAAGTACCTTCTTTAAATTATTATTATTACATGTATTATTATTATTATTATTATTATTATTATTATTATTATTATTATTATTATTATTATTATTATTATTATTATTATTATTATTATTATTATTATTATTATTATTATTATTATTATTATAATATAGGGTTAATTCACCTTTTTGAGGTCGTTAACATTCTCAGAGGCCAAAAAAATACGTTATCGACCGAGACCGAAGGTCGAGGTCGATAACGTATTTTGTGGGCCTCTGAGAATGTTAACGACCGAAAAAAGGTGAATTAACGCTATTATTGCATGAAAAGCATGAAATTCCAATGATAACTTACCCCAAACCCCTTCATATGTGCAAAAAATGAACCGAGGTGAGATAAGAAAATGTCCGCCATTGTTGTTTTGTTCTGATAAATCTTCCGAGAATTTTTTGTTATGCGTGACGTCGGTAAAACGACGTTACGTCATTATTTGGCGCCAAAAGGCGAATGTCGCTTATTTAACGTAAGACGTTGAGAATTTTGCGGGAAAAGAGACAATTGTTTATTTTGCAGGGTAAAATCGAGGATATTTGAGTGCAAAGCCGGTCCGATATCGCACTGAATATTACTCTCCATGCCGAGCTCTATTGATTAAACCATCAAATATGACCTCTGCAGTTTTCGGTACGCCAACAGCCTATTTGGTCGTCATAATCTAATTATAGCACACCATTTGAATATTATCGAATCAAAATCATTCAGTTTTATCTTGCATGATCATTACGTATACATTACGTCGCTTCTATTTTTGGCTGAAGCCGGTAACATTTGAATTATCGAATCAAAATCTTTCAGTTTGATCTGGTTTGATTACGTATACATTACGTCGCTTCTATTTTTGGCGGAAGCTGGTAATTTGAAGCGTTAGCCAATCATTTCTTGTATCAGAAATTTCGATTGTTTATGAGTATATTGGCGACGATTGGATACCGAAATCCCGCCAAGGCCCCGAGATTAGACGTGAAACGACCCCGCGAGAACAGAGAGTATTCTATCGAAATGGAATGTAGGGAGAATACGCTCTGTTCGTAAGAGAGTAACTGAATATAGACCGGTTTTCACGATATCGGACCGGTTTCGTCCCGTTATTCAATGTCAATAACGGCCTAAAAACACACATCTTATGCAATAATTATTATTATTATCATTATTATTATTATCATTATTATTATTATCATTATTATTATTATTATTATTATTATTATTATTATTATTATTATTATTATTATTATTATTATTATTATTATTATTATTATTATTATTATTATTATTATAGCAAATATATGTACTATTCTCTAAGGTTCAGGCTTAGACACATACACTTAATTCCACGTCCACATCACGGTTGGAGCACATCCAAAATAGCCGGTCGTATGTAGCATATCTTTGGACGCGATGTTGACGTAATATGGGAGCGGAATTGTATGTGGTTAGGCATTAAATCTGTGCTTAAGTTAGTGGAACAACAGTCGAGTGCGCTAGCCTGCCCAGTGCACTACTAAAACAATTACCATGTCTAACACGTCCACAAGAATTTCTTTTAGTCGTGACGCGTGCATGATGTAGACTCGAAGTTGTATGTGATCGGGCCTTTAGGAATTTACTGTTGGTTTTCCTTGAGCGATAATAATCTGAATTTGTCATTTTTATTCCATTTCTTCGATTGAGGTTTTCTTTTGGCTTGTCTCGACAAAACGATTTTAGTGAGAAGCCTTATCATTGAGTCGCATGAAAAGCGACCAGAACATAAAAATGTCGCACTGTCTCTTTTATAGCTTTTATGACGTATTTCAATTGATATTGTATTTTTTATTTTACAGTTTAAGCCAGGTGATGGGTAGCAAACTGACAGACAACAATCCAGCTATCGCTGATCTCAGTGATAAATACAGACCCTCCAAACTGGGAGAGAAATACTCAGAACTCTACGATAATGAGTGGACAGATGCATACGAAGAGATTAACAAAACATGTGATGAAAAGGAGACAATACAGAAACTTCTACACATACTGATGGTATAATCATTTGTCTTGAATACAGAATGCATTACTTTGGAGACAAAATGTTCTTATTCCCATCGACACAGTAGAGATTGTGCATGGTGGGAAATCTACGGACAAATTTGCCTCGCTTCAGGTAGGACATTTTGCAATTACTTTCTTATTTCTGTGTCAATCTTCAAACGGTTTGTTGCATGTACCCCACCCTACCAAGCCCTTTCCTCTGATGTATGAATCACCCCAAACCTCCCTGTACATTTTGCAAAAAAATGACCCCAGCTACCAGCGAACGACAAAATATTCAGATCGTTTTCTGGTCGGTTGAGATCATTTTTAAGACAAGAGCTTCGCAGAGCGGCGCATATACGCCCGAGAGGGGCTTGTCAGTAAAATTGGCCAGTTTTTTTTTTTTCAATTCAAGGGCAGATAATTCAAACATGAAAAGTTATCAAAATTTTGTTTGCACAACAAGACACCATGGAGATTCATTGTGGCTAGTTTGATTAAATTCTGGTTGAAACTGTAGGAGTTGAGCACAGGAGAAAATCGGCATTTTTGAGAAAATGGGCATTTGTTCTTAAATTCAAGGGCAGATAATTCAAGAACGAAAACAGTTATCTAAATTCCGTAAGCAGTGTGCACAACTAGACACCATGGAGATTCATTGTGGCAAGTTTGATTAAATTTTTGTTGAAACTGTAGGAGTTGAGCACAGGAGAAAATGAGCATTTTTGAGAAAATGGGCATTTTTTCTTAAATTCAAGGGCAGATAATTCAAGAATATTTAAATAGTTATCTAAATTCCGTAAGCAGTGTGCACAACTAGACACCATGGAGATTCATTGTGGCAAGTTTGATCAAATTCTGATCAAAACTGTAGGAGGAGTTTGCACACAAGAAAATGGGCATTTTTTATTCAAGGGCAGATAATTCAAGAACGAAAGGAGTTAATTGAATTCCGTAAGCGGTGTGCACAACTAGACACCATGGAGATTCATTGACTTTGTGGCAAGTTTGATCGAATTCCGATCAAAATTGTAGGAGGAGTTGCGCACATAAGAAATTGCTAACGGACGGACGGACGGACGCTCCAACATTTCAGGATTAAGTGTTTTTTCTTTGATCTTTATGAAGAAAAGTGCCACATAAAATGGCATGGTTTAAGTGGAATTGTTCTTATTCCATATAAATTATGGACGGATTAAACCACATAAACCCCCGGACGTGGGCCCGGACAGACAGACGGACGGACGGACGGACGGACAGACGGACGAGTGGGGCCATAACATTATACGACCCTTCGGGCGTATAAAAATCATGAGGAATTTTCAATTAAGTCATTAGGAAGGAGCCATGTAAGGCGGGTACATTCAACAAACAGCTTGAAAAATTGACTCAAAAATAAGAACATTATTGCACAATTTCTCCTCACCTGATGCATGGCTGATTTGGTCGTAGCTGTTATCATTTCGTTTTGTGGTCAGACATTCCGTCGAGTAGTTAATTACTGTGGTAGCCAAACAGTCTCTTTATGGTAACTGCTGTAAGTATAGTTGGAGACAAACACCAACATTTGAGCTTGGGCTCGTAAACTGGTCCATTTTCGAACACGGAAAACTAAAAAACAAGCCGCCGACGTTTTGCCGTCTTACATTTGACGATATGGCGTCTTGGTTGACGAGTTAGCGTCACAAGAACATTTGCCAATCAGCCATGTTCATAACAGACATCGAATAACGTCTGTAGTTGCAAGATCGTTTCTAGCGTTAATGTCATATGCCTTTCAGGTTTGTGGCGTTGGGATCGATTTCAGGTTTAGTGGTAACCATATGGTCGCCAAATAAGACGTTGTACAGTAACTGCTGTTGTCGCAAGTAATGTTTGAAATGCGCGCTACTGATTTTCAAATAGACATTTTACCACTGACCTGTTTAAATGTGCTATCTGACTAAACTGTACCAATTTGATAATCTCTTAACCATTATTTTTCAACAAAAGATAATATTATATTCAAATTAACAGATGGAAATGATTTATATTATTTTATCTTAGATATAGGCTACTGAAAAAATCGGACATCAAATAGGAATGCGAAATATCTTTTTCCCGTCTGTGTACCACGTTTTTATCACCTCTGCAATGTTTGTATATTTTAAAATTACTTAAATATTTTACAGTATGTGTACAAAAAATGTCAGGGATATTGGAAGGAGTATACTACAAATCTGGAGAGGGCACTTACTGTAAACTCGGTAAGCTGGTATTTCTTTAATTAATAATCACTGCGTTTTTATCATAAAATTCGATTCAAATGACAAACAATACAAAAGTGATCGTGACAACGCTTCTGTAATGCTGCGTTCAGTAAAAGAGAAGTGACAATTATATTTAGAAACAGGCCCGTAGGAAGCAATTTCATATTGGGTGGACTTAAGCCCTTGTGTCTGAATATTTGAGGGGGGGGGGGGGGGGGGGGGGAGGGGGGCTAAATTGGATTTTCCGTAAATTTTCAGTGTAAAATAAGGAAAATTTTGCATTTTTTCATTATTGGTAGACCCGCCCCCTTCTGTTCCTGCGGGCCTGAGAAGTTTTGATGTAATAAAAAGAATATGGGATTGCATGGACGTTTTAAGCTCCACTGGCCTTTCAGGCCAGCGGGCTATTGTCATGGCGGTGTGTCCGTCGTGCGTCCGTGCGTCCGTAAACTTTTTCTTTAAAAATCTTCTTCTCAGAAACTACGGGATAGATTTCAACCAAAATTCACAGGAATGATCCTTGGGTGACCCTCTCTCAGATTCCTACAAATAGTTTGGATTGAACCAGAATGACTTGAGTTATCTGCCCTTGAACGTCAAAAAGCTGGTTTTGACTTTATTTTTACTCTAAAATCTACAAATATCGACCAATCAAGACAAAACTTGGACCAAATATATATAAGCATGATATCCTGCCTGGGTTTAATTTTCAGCTTGATCAGAATTTTACATCATGAGTTATGTGCCCTTGAATTTGACAAAAATTCAATTGTTGACTTTGTTTTCACTCTAACAACCATAATTGTTAACCAATCAAGATGATATTTAGACAGAACCTTGTTGACAACAAGATCTTGCTTTTGTGTAATTTTCAGGATGATTGCATTGCTACAATTTGAGTTATGTGCCCTAGAAATTGACAAAATTTCAGTTTTCGACACTTTTTTCACTTTTATGGCCACATATATAGATTAATACTGACCAAATTTGGACAGACCATAAGATCTTGCTCGAGTTTAATATTCAGTTTGATTATTGTGGTGTTCAAGACATAAATTATCAAGTCAAAATCATATTTTTAGATCAGAATGTCTCTTTATTTTCATGACCACTATGTTACATGCACAATCGCAACTTCTTGAACTAATTATCATAAAAAAACAACTCTTACTGAACTTTGCTCATATCAAAAGTTACTTCCCGTAGTCTACCACAATTATTAACTCACATATTGAATTATGTGCCCTTGAATTTGGCATAATGACAGTTTTCAACTTTATCGTCACTCTAAAAATCCCCAAAATATTAGTCAATCATTTACCTTCTTTTCGCTTTGACCACATAATTGCTTCTCTTTACTTTGTTTCTGCTCTAAGAATCACAAGAATTTAAAAATATAACAGTTTAAGCATTTAGATAAATTTGTCAAATTTTTTATAGTAAACCACAAGCAATTCAGGCCTGTGGAGCGACTAAAGACCTTCAGGTCTTTCTAGTTTCTGTATTTGGTCCTTCTACTTCGACCAATTGGCGACAATAAACGTTTGAAGAAGAAGGTAAAATATCGTTGACTATTCACCGACGATTGGCGAGGATACTGCGGGCCGCCGTCTGACGGAATGTGGTCGATCATAGACTTGTCTTGCTTTTTTCCCTGCCGTCAATTATCGGAGACATGTTCGTTGACATCTCGGGGGAGGATTTGCTTCGATGTACTGCAGATGTCCTGCCAGGTCTCATTCGTTCTAGAGGCTTATTAGCGGATAAAAGAAATTAGCATTCACCAGGGCGTCGTTTTTATGTGACTAATTGACAGATCGATCATATCAAGCTAAACCAACGTCGGTCTGTTGGTAATTTCTCCTGAACGACGAAAGTAAATGAGGAATCGCCGACAGATTCTTTATAAAGCGTGTGACTGTGTAGATGATGGGGGATTTTCATACACTTGCACATTTTTATCTAAGATTTTTTTCAATTCATGTGGTTAAATTTTAACAAATTTGATAGTTCGATCCTTCTTGTTTTATCATCATCATTGAAGCAACTAAGCTATTACTTTGTTTTTATTGTTTTCCAGCGCATGAAACTACCAGAATACGTCATGACACAGTATAAAAACTTTTCCAAGAATGTTGCACCGGAGCTCATAGATTACTTTTACGAGGTAAGAAGATATAAAGTAGATTATATACTCAGTTCCATAAATAAGTGTGCAGTTTATTTCGTTTAATTTCTCTTTCGATTCTTAACAAAAAAGGAAACAGTTTGTTATCATATTGTAGCTAAGAGATTGACACAAATGTCACACTCTTTAAATTTTGGCAAAAAGACCATTTTAGTTTATTCTTTTTAGTCTAAATGGAGGTGGTATGAAAATAAAAGTTGCAAAAGTACCATGTCACATTTAAATTTTCATATTAAGAGGAAGTTAATTGGAGTTGTTTCTTAATATCTTGCATGGCCATATATGCTGTTGATACTCTGGAGTATGTGACGGTCGCATGGATCTCAAACAACGCAACAACATTACATTTGGAATGTTATTTCAATCATTCGTGAGCGAAATAGCAAAATCCTGGAGATTGATGATGTTTCGCTGGTATTGAACGTTACTTCCTAAATGACCCTACACATGTTAATCGGATCCAAATTCATGCCAAAGATGGCCAGTGAAGAACTTCAACATTGCTTCTGTTAAGAAATTAACATTAAATTCAATGTTGAATGGTATTGAATGAATAATTCCGTTTAACTTAAGATGAAAAAAAAACCTAATTTGACCAGTTCTTGTGTACTTTTGCAACTTTTATTTTCGTACCTCCTTCGTTTAACCTTAAGAAACATACATAAATCGTCATCTTGCCCAAATTTTGAATGTCTGACATTTAGTTGAAACTATAAGCTACAATTAGATAGCAAACTCTTTTATTTTTAGTGGAAAACGAAGGAAGAAATAAAACAAACAAAAGTGCACACTTATTTATGGAACTGAGTATAGATGAGTAGCCTGCGTCAATATAACCAAACTGACCCCTAAACAGTCACCCTTTTTCACCTCTATCCGAAAAACAGGCTATAATATAGAATTGTCGTTCTTAACATGGATAACTTTGAAAAGCAAACGAACGGAAAGGAAAAAAATACCAGCATTTTATCCCTTTCCCTAAATAATTTTCTCTAAATTAATTAAGATTTACAAAGACAAAAAGTACATGTACCCATCAAACAAAAAATGGAAGAATTAATATGACAGAGCAAGTATATTTTGCTCTCTACTTTTTATGTCGAAGGAATAAAGAAAATCCAATATTTACGTGGTACAATCTTACAAAAGAAGAAAATCATTACAAAGGAGAAAAACTAGTGAATACATGTGAGTCTTTGTCGTATCCAATAAAACTTAATATTAGTAAAGACTCTTTACAACCGGTCGTACGTGCTCCTGTGTGCGGTCTGAGTCAAAAGCTTAGGCATAGTCGTGCGATGCACGCATGTGCAACGTACGATTTTGGTGGACGCAACCACGACACAGGCTGCACGAAGCAAATAATTAAAGCCTCTCTTACAACCCGTCGTGCGTTTTTTTAAATCGTACATTTCAAAAATCGCCGAAGACGCACGATTTATAAAGATGCACAACGGGCTGTAAGAGAGGCTTAAGTATTATGCTAAACTTTGTCACGTAGTCATCGCAAAAGAAAACTGATATTCGTTTATTATACCATGCGTTAGTTTTAATTCAAACGCGTTCTTTATACCCCCGTATCGAGGGATCGGGGACATATTGTTATACTCCTTTCTGTCTGCCTGTCGGTGCGTCCGTCCGTCTTTCTGTCCGAAAACTTAACATTTCCCTTTTCTCCAAAAATATTTGACATACAAAGCTCAATTTCTGTATTAGTCCGTCGGATGAAATCCAATAAGGGGGCTATTTAAGGAGTTCGCTGCACCCCCCTAGGTACCAAGGTTGTTATATACCGTTTTAAAGCTTGAAATATGCTGGATACGATGCACAATGTTGTCAAGTTGTAAACCTGTGCAGGTTGCGTGTAAACACACAAATATGTGGGTGGGGTAAGATAACATTTAAATTATTTGAAATACATTTGTAAAATAAAAGTCGTTTAAAACCCCAAAAACTTGTAATTTACCCATTCGAATTCATACAATAGTTATTGAATAAACCAGAAGAGACATACAAAACATATTTCACCCTATTATACGTAGAAGTAAGGCTCAGATATTTGGTCAATTTGCATATGGTGGGTGGGGTAATTTTCACACAGTAAAACACTTGGTCACAAAAACAAATTATCGCATTATTGTTCCATGAAACGCTGTACAACCGTTTTTAGATTAAATACAACTTATTTGGATCTTAGTAAAACACATTTACCAAAAATCTAATCATATACTCACAAGAAACGGTTCCAGGCTTATCTTGAAAGTACCCCCTATTTCCCAGTAAATTACAACATCGTCCGTCAAATGGTTTCAAATAAGGCGGATTTGTATGGAGATCGCTGTACCCCTAATCCCCGATGTACCAAGACTGTTATATACCATTTTAAAGCTTGAAATATGTTGGATACAATGTACGATGTTGTCAAGTTGTAAACCCGTGCAGGTCCCGTGTAAACAAATACATATGTGGGTGGGGTAAGATAACATATGATATATCTGAAATACATTTGTCATATAAAAATCGTTTTAAACCCAACAACTTAGGACTTTATTCATTCAAATTCATAAAATTATCATGGAATAAAGCAGAAGAGACATACAAAACACATTTCAACCGATTATACGAGGTAATAAAGCTCAGATATCTCGTCAAATTGCATATGGTGGGTGGGGGTAATTTATACACATTAAAACACTTAGCCACACGAACAAATAATCGCTTTATTGTTCCGTGAAACGTTTGTACAACCGTTTTTAATTTGAAAACAACTTATTTGGATCTTAGTTAAACATCTACACCAAATACTTAATCAGTTATAAACAATATATAGTTTTAGGTTCTGCCTCCTACTTCCCTGATATTACAACAACGTCGTCAAATGATTTCAAATAAGGAGGGGGGTGGGGGGGGGGGTAAGTAGATCTCTGCACCCCTAACCCCCGATGCACCAAGGTTGTTATATACCATTTTAAAGCTTGGAATATGCTGAATACAGTATACGATGCTGTCAAATTGTTAACCTGTGCAGGTCCCGTATAAACAAATACATATGTGGGTGGGGTAAAATAACATGAATTATTTGAAATATATTTGTCAGATCAAAATTGTCTTAAACTCAACCACATTATTAGCACATTTGAATTCATAAAATCATCATTGATATAACCTGAAGGGATATATACAAAACGTTTCAATTGATTGTAGGCAGAAATAATGCTCAGATATTTCGTAAAAAATGCGTATGACGGGGTGTTTTATACATAGTGATATACGTAGCCACACAAACAAATCATCGCAGTTCTATGAAACGTCAGTCCAACCGTTTACAGATGAAATGCAAACTTATTTGTATCTTAGTCATCCACCTTCACCCAATATCTTATCAGATATATACAAGACAGAGTTGCAGATTGCGCTTGAAAATCTCCCACCCACCCGCTATTACTTACAACATAGTATTTTAGTTAATATCTCGCAAGGCGACAATTACGGGAGTTGCTAATTCCGACCATGCTGTTACAGTCTAACCTGTATTAAGAGACCGTCTTTGGGATTCACCAAAAAAGGTCACATATGACAGGTGGTCTCTTAATTGAGGGTCAGGCAGAATTGGTAAAATTTTCAAAGTACATGTACGATCAATGTTTTGTATTTATTGCATGCTAAAATTTATCTACAAATGAATATACTCTACAAATATAATAAAACTAAATAAAATGATTGGAAGAACACGACTTATATAGTAAGAATATCCGTCAATCGATCTACACTTAAAGACACTTCTAACGCAACACTTACCTTTTTGGTAATAACTTGAAATTTAATAAACCATTTTTCATCAGATTTTCAACAAATTTAATTCATTCACACGTGCATAATATCTGTAATTTTCATAAAGAAATATTGAGTAGAAATGATTAAATTTGAAGCTCATATAATATGACTAGAAAACAAAAAGTCGCAAAAAAGCTGTGCGAGCTGATAACGTAAATTCATGTTATTCATGTAACAGCAATAAAGTTTATGACATTCTGCTAACATTCTGAGTGTCCGTCATGGACCTAAATGACACGAAGACACCCCATTCTCGTTTATAAAGCATAATTGATGATAAATCTTTGCGGGATCATTCTTAACTAGTCCCTTTTAAGTTCCTGCTCCAGTTGTTGAGATTTCTTGGAGCAAAATGGCGAAAAACTAATGTCTGGTAACAAATTCGATGATTTTGTGCAATGCGGACACGTACAAAACATTATTTCTAAAACAAAATAGGTGCAACTGAATTCTAGTATTGCTTCGCACGTGAAAGCATGTTTTCAAATCTTATGAAGCAGTGTTATGAGATATGAGCATGATTTGGCGACGTTGCTTTGATGCTATTGAATTGTGCAATTGCCTTGGGTTTTGTGACATTTCATTTTTGAGTCTTAGTGAAAACCCTAAATATTTTTTATGTTCGGATCTATCGATTTTGATGAAATTTACAGAAAAAATGTAAACATAGCTGATTTATATTTGCTGAAAATTTCATAAAATAAACTGCATTATTTATTTAATTATGATGAAAAATATAAGTGTTGCGTTGGAAGTGTCTTTAAGTGTACATTAAGTTTCCTCTACAATGCACTGACCGCCATGGTGAAAATCAGCATGTCAGCAGACCTTCAGACATGTCAAATAATGAATTGTCCTCGATCCAACATTTCCTATTTTGTCATTCCCACTGTGCAATATTAATTTTGAAGTTCTTCTTGATGAAAAGATCGGCCATTTCAAACAAACAAAACTGTAAATTGAATTCGAGAATTTCCCAAAAATATCATGCATATACCATTTTAAAGCTTGAAATAGGCTGGATACGATGCACAATGTTGTCCAGTTGTAAACATGTGGAGGTCCCGTGTAAGCATACAAATATATGGGTGGGGTAAGATAACTTTTTTTAAAAGCAATTGTCAAATATAAATCGTCTTAAACTCACAAGAAATGTTCTCACTCTTCAAATGCATGAAATTATTATTCAAATGGCCAGAGGCGATATACAAAACACATTTCAATCGGTTATACGCAGAAATAGTTCCAGATAGTTAGTCAATTTGCATACGGTTGGAGTGTGGTTTTTGTGGGGGCGGGGCGGTAATTTATACACATTTAAATACTTAGCAACACAAACAAATATTCCTTTTATTATTCCGTGAAACGTTTGTACACCATTTATAGATTAAATACATATTATTTGGAGATTAGTTCAACATCTTCACCCAATTGAACAGATATAAACAAGACATAATAGTTCTAAGCTGCTCTCATATGTTCGATATTCACCTCTAACTTACAATAATCTCTGCTTTAACTATCCATAGTCATATAGCAAAAATACCTATTGTATGGACAGTTTATATGAGCAAGAACATCTTTTGAAAATATTTCAGCATTTTTAAATAAGATATATTGATTTGTGAATGAAAAATATTTTACTGTAGCATTATTGGAAAACACACCAATAACATGATGGCGTCCAAGATGACGACCAACAGCAGATTTACACATGGAATAGGCGCATACAACATTCGTTTTGTTTCTAAATTGATGTGGAAAAGTAATACAAATAACTCTAAGGCAGCAAAGATTCATAAAAAGATGTTTATGTCAACTTGAAATCGATAATATGGTCCGGTAATGATTAATACAGGGACGTATTTTATTTGAAACTTTTGGGAGTAAAATGTATTTTATTTGAAACTTTTGGGAGTAAAAGACTTCCACGGGCTCTTTTAGATAATGGTTTTGTTGGGTTCATGTTTCCCTTTATTTTGTTCATTTCTTGATATTTTTCTATTTTTATTAATCAATTGAAATGAGAAACGAGGGACACAATTCAGCTATTTTGATCATCAGGGCTTGCAATTTAACTCTTCTATTTGCACTTCCGGATAAATCAGACCATTGTATCAAGAGTTAACTGTCCCTAAAAATTGATTAAAGGCCTTTTTTGTCTTAGCTTACACCTATATGTTATGTTTTTACCCAACTTTGGAGACTTACACATTACAATCTGTTTAATAGCTGTTACATGGTTGATGTCCATGGTTATCATAATCACTGCAGTCATCACGATTGTAAGCTGTCATTGTGCGATTATGTGCACCGGTAGCACATCTGTGGTGTGAATCACCACAAAAAGAATCTCTGCAACATTTTTTTCTGATCACAATCTAATCGTTATTATCCAATTATTGTGTGAAAATTCCCAATGAGCACCCAGATTTCCCCAAGATAAGGCATACTCATCATTTGCAAACCTTTTGAATACAGTTTTGATGAATGTTCTTAAACAAGAGTATTTACAAGTGTATTTTACATACATACAGTCTAATTGATAGCTGTCATACATTTTTAGTTTTTCCCAATTTACGACAAACCGTCGCTATTTGCCCAATTCCACCGGCCCAGGGCCAAAACAGAAATTTGGAACAAGACCTCAGGACACTGACATCACATTTTTTATTTAATAGAAGTTAATATAGTTGATTTTTCGAATTTTTCAGGTCGAATATTGAAGAAAAATGGATTCATTTAGATGAAATCCTGGATCCGCCGTAGCCTTTTTCTTGGTGCCATCGATTGAAATGTATTTAGTAGATCTCTTCCGGTAATTTCAATTATAATTCCATGCATTTGCATGAGCACATTTCTAAAATGGTGGGTTTAAGACGATATGTATTTGACAAATGCATTTGAAAAAAATGTTTATCTTACCCCACCCACATATTTATGTGTTTACACGGGACCTCCACAGGTTTACAACTTAACGGCATCGTGCATTGTATCAAGCATATCTCAAGCTTTAAAGTGGTATGTAACAGATTTGGTAAATTGTGGTCGGATGCCGCAACTCCTTCAATAGCCCACATGAGTGATATCATCTAAATGACTATATTGTAAGTTACAGGGGGGCATTTTCAAGTACAGTCTAAAATCCTGTTTTGTATGTATCTGTTAAGATATTGGGTGAAGGCGTTTTACTAAGATCCAAAAAAGTTTATATTTAATCTATAAACGGTTGGACTGACGTTTCACAGAACAATAATGATATTATTTGTTTGTGTGGCTACGTATATTACTGTGTATAAAACACCCCACCCGCCATGAGCAATTCTACGAAATATATGAGCATTATTTCTGCCTATAATAAATTGAAACGTTTTCTGTTTATCCCTTCAGGTTTATTCAATAATAAAATCATGTATTCGAACTTGCTAAGCCCTAAGTTGTTGGGTTTACGACAATTTCAATTTGACAAATGTATTTCATATAATTTGTTTCTTATCTTACCCCATCCACATAACTATGTGTTTACACGGGACCTACACAGGTTTACAACTTGACAACATTGTGCATTGTATCCAGCATTTTCCAAGCTTTAAACTGGTATATATCAGCCTTGGTACATCAGGGGTTAGGGGTGCAGATATCTCCTTAAAACCTCCTTATCAAAAATCATTTAACGGACGATGTTGTAATTTACAGGGACATTGGATCGCTTTCAAGATAAACCTAGAACTGTATCTTGTTTATATCTGATACAATATCTAATAAAGATTATTTACTAAGATCCAAATAAGTTGTATTCAATCTAAAGACGACTGTACAAATGTTTCACGGAACAATAAAGCGATTATTTGTTTGTGTGACCAAGTGTTTTACTGTGTTTAGATTACCCCACCCACTATATGCAATTAGACGAGATATCTGAGCCTTATTACCTCGTATAATCGGTTGAAATGTGTTTTGCTTTATTCTATAATAATTGTATAAATTTGAATGAGTATATTCCTAAGTTGTTGGGTTTAAACGATTTTTATATGACAAATGTATTTCAAATATATTATATATCATCTTACCCCACCCACATATGTATTTGTTTACATGGGAGCTGCACAGGTTTACAACTTGACAACATCGTACATTGTATCCAACATATTTCAAGCTTTAAAATGGTATATAACATCCTTGGTACATCGGGGATTAGGGGTGCAGCGATCTCAATACAAATCCGCCTTATTTGAAACCATTTGACGGACGATGTTGTAATTTACTGGGAAATAGGGGGCGCTTTCAAGATAAGCCTAGAACCGTTTCTTGTGTATATCCGATAAGATTTTCGGTGAATGTATTTAGCTAAGATTCAAATTAGTTATATTCAATCTAAAAACGATTGTACAAACGTTTCATGGATCAATAAAGCGATTATTTGCTTTTGTGGTCAAGTGTTTTACTGTGTCAAAATTACCCCACCCACCATGTGCAAATTGACGATATATCTGAGCCTTATTTCTACGCGTAATTGACTGAAATTTTTTTAATATGTTTCTTATGATTTTTTCCATAATAATTTTATGAATTTGAAGGAGTGAATTCCTAAGTTGTTGGGTTTAAGACGATTTTTACTTGACAAATGTATTTCAAATAATTCATATGTTATCTTACCCCACCCACATATTTGTGCGTTTCCACGGGTTCTGCACAGGTTTACAACTTGACAACATTGTGCATCGTATCCAGCATATGTCAAGCTTTAAAATGGTATAAAACAACCTTGGTACCTAGGGGGGTGCAGCGAAATCATTTTTTACCTGGGTCATCAGACGGACTATATGTAACTTTCTTTTAATGATATCTATCTGTTGTATACAATATGACATTCCTCAAGGTAATCTGTTAACCTTTATCAACCCTTTACTCGTAAACTTTACATTTTACAAAAAAGGCCATTTCGGGGGCATTTGTGTTTCACAAACACATCTTGTTTTATTTTCAGATAATAGCTAATGGAGCCTACGAATACCCTATCGGAAGTATTATCCGTGACCGTCGGTGTGAGAGTTATGTTAAAGGTTGTGTAGCATGCTGCTGGTTGATGGCCGCACAAGATCCCCCTGTTACTATAGATACCGAAGACAGAATCTCTAAGATTGATTTTGACACAAACCTGTTTAGACCGTACACCCAGACAGGTGACAAACTGGACTACGTGGTGTGGCCCCCGCTCTACCTGCATCATGAAGGACCACTTCTGTGTAAAGGCGTGGCTCAGGCGGTTAAAAGGGAGCGAACTAAGGGTGCGCAAGTAAGCTCAACAGGTAGCAACGGTAGATCTTCTGTGAGCAAGGTTAACCTTGCCAGTACATTACCGCTGTCTGACAAACGAAACAAGAATATGGACGTACAATATCAGACTGGTTCTAGAGGATCCCCTGTCAACATGGATATTACAGATACTAGTGGACAAGATCCCTTCGTGGATACATCCCTGCCACAATCCTTTGACAGAAACCAAGAAACGGAAATTACACTTGGTCAAAAATCTAAAAGTGATACACAACAAACGGGATATGATCAAATTGTAATTTGGCAATCTCAGAACCAAGGCTTTAGCCATTATGGGACATCATCGCTACGGGGAAATGTTGGATCAAATGAAATCAAAAGCTTGTTTGGCAGTGATCTACATCCTAATGAAAAACAAGATAATGGTAAGCCGAAACTACTGTTGACGGACACTGGAAAGTCCAAGAATAGCTCAACATCTCCAGATACGCTGAGTTTAAGTACCCAATCAGCATCATGGCAAACAAATGACCAACACAACACGATGGGTGATAACCAACTCCAGAGACAAGGACGGTTGAACTTTACATCAAGTAACACTCAAATACCTTGGAGTCACAGTAGATTTCCTTCTGATTGGGAAATGGGTTGCTTTACTTATTACATCAACGTGGGAAAATCTGAGTATGAGACAAGGCGATTGTTGGGTGATGAGGTGTTTAATCTGTGTCGCGATTACAACATATACCTCACTAAATTTTATTCTCAGTCAACCAACTGAAAGTACAAATAAGCCGAGATATGAAAAAGAGACCCTTATCTAATTTTAGACCAACAAGTTCCATTTGCTCAGCCTGATCAGTAGATTCCATGAACACAAATTTTACTTTGAAGGCAATTATGGAGAAAACATGTTTCATTCTAATGTTAAGTAGGCCTAATATGTCACTATTTTAATGTTTTACCAGACTAAATAATGTATATTTTAGTAGTCTAGACTCACAGTTATGTCCCATTGAAATCTCTTTTTAGTCTCCTAAAGAAATCGTCAAAATGTTGGATATAACGTACATTCTGATTGGATAAAACAGGCGCGCTTGTATTTTTTATAAAACGAGGCTAAAAATACGGGTGCAACTACAAAATATACGGGTGCACCTGTTTTTTCTGAGGTGAACTTATAAATAATACAAGTGCACCTCTAAACAAGAGTGCCTGAAAGGCACTGATATCGCTCACCTGAGTTCTCCGTGTATTTGATTGTGTACCATATAAATTTTGTTGTAAACAAATATATAGTATTATGTCACATTAAATAGCGAACAGTTTTCCCGCTTTTGTGTGCTAAAAATAGATTTCCGATGGGAATACCCCCAACAACGTTTGCCGGGTACCAGTCTAATATTTTGTTTATCGGTCATGAATCGGACAATTTTTCGTAACCGTGTTAGCAAATAATTATTATTTTCAAGCGCGATATAAGTCGATCATAGATAATGCAGACGGGAACTAAAACTAAGAAACATTGCGCATATGCAGCATGCAACATTGCTTCCAGATACGGAGACAGACCAGAAATGACAAACGTTTTTTTCTTGAGATTCCTCAGCAGCTTAACCAGAAAAAACATCGAAAAGTCTGAAAGTAAAGTAGCTACGATCATGAAACTTCTGGTAGATAGATCTCACCAAGGAGAAGTGCAACATACAAGGAACATAACTCTATCTTGCTTATTTTGTGAATTATTGCCCATTGTTGTAGTGAAAGCCTATGGGGGTATCAAATCACATTCAGCGACAAATTCTAGTTTTTATGCCCCCGTATCGAGAGATCGGGGGCATATTGTTTTACTCGTGTCCGTCTGTCTGTCTGTCTGTCCGTCTGTCCGTCCGTCTGTTCGTCTGTCTGTCCGTCTGTCTGTCCGAAAACTTAACCTTGGCCTTTTCTCCAAAAGTATTTGACATACAAAGCTCAAATTTGGTATGCAACTTCCTTTCAGTGATATCTATCGGTTTCATGCAATTTGACCTTCCTGAAGGTCATCCGCTAACCCTTATCAACCCTTTACACCACGAAAACTTAACCTTTTACTCCGAAAACTTAACCTTTGCCTTTTCTCCAAAAGTATTTGACATGCAAAGCTATAATTTGGTATGCAACTTCCTTTCAATGATATCTATCTGATCCAATCAATTTGCCCTTCCTCAATGTCATCCCTTAACCCTTAATAACCCTTTACTCCACGAAAACTTAACCTTTTACTCCGAAAACTTAACCGTTGCCTTTTCTCCAAAAGTATTTGACATGCAAAGCTATAATTTGGTATGCAACTTCCTTTCAATAATATCTAATTGTTCCAATCAATTCGACCTTCCTCAAGGTCATCCCTTAACCCTTAATAACCCTTTACTCCACGAAAACTTAACATTTTAGAAAAATGGCCATTTCGGGGGCATTTGTGTTTCACAAACACATCTTGTTTCTATATTAACCCTTTCCCAAACAAGACCGGTTTTGACTTCCCCAACAGAAAATTCTTGGGAAAACATTGAGGCGAAAGAAGAAAATGATGATCGACAAAATCGAAAAGGCATGCACAGCAGACAAAATGGGTATGAATAACTTCTTTGGATATTGATTATCATTCTTCTTTTGCCTCAATATTTTTCCCGAGATAAAACACTAAAAATATTCACATCCGTTTTGTCGTCTGCAGACTTTTTTCAATTTGGCCCAACATGACATTATGTCGTTTTGGAAAGGGTAAGCGAGCACGCACGAGCGGCACGACGAAACCAAGGCAGGACCGTGTGTGTAAACATTACTTGTCAACTGCACGACAGTGCAGCAACCTTCCCAACTCGGAATTAGAATGTTTCTCAACAAATAATTACAGCAATCAAGTTCTTATAGGCCTGTCCCACCTAACCGTATATTCGTTGCGAATTTGTACCGAACGTCAAGGGCGTAATTCGCAGAATTCGTTGCCATTTTATTCGGTGAACTTTGGTTTTCAACGATTTGTAACGACCACTCACCGAACACGTAACGAACTTGTAGCGACTGTGACGAACAGCCAACGATGTTTCTCCGAAATATACCCCAATTCGTTCACAAACATCAACGAACCCCTACCGTTCAATTAACGACTATAACGAATGCATAACGAATGCGTGACGTACCTTCAACGAATAAACCGAACGATTAACGAACCCCATCCGAATCGCGTGCGACATTCCGAATACTTCCCCAAAATGCTCGGTGAATCAGATTGCATCTTTTCTCCAGAGTTATCTGCATGCTTTCTGCTTTGTGGGCATTCTTCAAGTTGTCTTCACAGAGAAAGCATCACATACATGTATAATGGAAAGACGTGGGCGCGCAGAAAACAAGACCTGCTGTTAACCAGCACAAGAGGCTGAAGTTACCAATCCTACCAGGAAGGAGCGAACACCGTCGCCAAATGAAGGCTCTAGGTCCTCTTCTACAGCCTCGGTAAAATCACAGCCGCCTGCAGCCACGGCTAAAACAAAAAAAAAACGAGGTCAAGTTTCCCATTGACCCAACAGCAGGAGGAGGCGGTGGTGTAGTTTGTGAGGGAGAATCCCATGCTTTGGGACATTATGTTAACAGACTATCGTTGGACAGATAAAAACAATTAAGTGGTCTGAGCAGGCTGCCAGCATGGATATTGAACCAGAAACACTACAGCGTTGGTTCCGGTCGGTCAGGGACACGTACACAAGACTCATCAGAAAGAAAAGTGGGTCTACCATCAGTTTGTCGTATAATCCAAAGTTGATTCTTCGCTGAATCCATGGGCGGACCCAGTGTTTTCGTCTTCTTTTTCTAACCCTCTCTTCTTCTCCTGTAATTCCAACAACATCTATTGCCTGCAACAACATTTCATTTTGGTGTTGGAGAGCTATTGCCAACTGCTGTCTCTGCTCAATGGACAGTAGAGATAAATCCATTTTGTCGATGTGCACAGTCTGGGTTCTACGATGAGTGTGAAAACATTACCAAAGTCACATTATATATACATATATAGAAAATTCAAATTTGACAGGTCCGACAAAAGCGAATTATTACCGACACCAAAACGAAAGCAGCGAATATGAGACGCACGCCTACCGATTCCTCTCCGAACCCTTAACGAACTCATTCCGAAAAAATTGATCGTTGCATTCGTCGAAAAATTTTGAGAATGCACAAAAAAAATTTTAGGCGTCTGCGAACACCGCGTAATGTCGACGAAAAGCACCGAATGGCACCGTAAACATACCGAACACAAACCGTTTATGGAACGAACCTTTAACGAATACACCGAATTATGTTCGGTACGCATTCGGTGCGCATTCGGTGTAAAATTCGGTTAGGTGGGACAGGCCTATTAGAATGTTATCCTCGGCAAGTTGAACGTGGAAAAACTTCGCGAGATTCACAGCCATATTTGTACGATAAGGGATTCCCAATCTATTTTTAGACCAGTGAGACGTGACGATGACGTGTTTGTTCACATGGAAAACCGAATCCTATTATTGTAAACTAGAATATCACTGAAAGTGATCATACCCCCAACAACACTGTTTTTTGTGCATTTTCAGGAGTACATTTCATTTGAACTGTGAGCTGATCAATCGGGAAAAAGAGTAAACAAAAAAATCAACAGACCAAACAACACATGTAAATGTTGCAAAAAATGCCAATTTTCAACAAAAGGACATAGCTCATTTAAAAGTCAACAAGCCCAACCCTGCCATGCCAACATTTTTTCAATAAACCAAAACTTCACAACAATGTATTGAAGACAGTCACTCAAGGTACATTCAAGTAAGGTTTGGTTTAACCTATAGTTGCTTTTTTAAGAAATTTCTCATGATTTCATTAAGTCCGATAAGCCTTGCCCTGCCACGACCACATTTTTTGACGAATAAAAAATTCTCAAACAAATGTTGTAAAGAGTCACCCAATGATCATTCCTGCCAAGTTTGATAACAAATCGCCGGATGGTTAAGGAGAAGAAGATTTTTGAAGAATTATCTAACGATTTCTTGAAGTCTGATAAGCCCCGCCCTGCCAAGCCCATGTTTTTCACCAAATTCATGAACATGTGTTGAATACAGTCTCCCAAGGGAATTCCTGCTAGGTTTGGTTCTAATTGGCCTGATAATTCATTTCTAAGGATTTTTCACATGATTTCTCCTAGTCCGATAAGCCCCGCCCTGCCACGCCCACAATTTTTGATGAATCAAAAATTCACGAACAAGTTTTGAAAAGGGTCACCATAGGATCATTCCGGTCATATTTGGTAAGAATTAGCACAGCGGTTAAGGAGGAGAAGATTTTTGTATAATTATCTAACAATTTCTCGAAGTCTGATAAGCCCCGCCCTGCCACGCCCACAGTTTTTAACGAATCAAAAATTCACGAACAGGTTTTAAAAAAGGTCACATAAGGAACGTTTCTGTCAAGTTTGGAAAGAATTGGCCCAATGGTTGAGGAGGAGAAGATTTTTGAAGAATTTCTTTAAGTCTGGTAAGCCCCGCCCTGCCAAGCCCACATTTATATAGGAATCAAAAATTCACGAACAAGTTTTGAAAGGGGTCACCCAAGGAACATTCCTGCCAAGTTTGGTCTGGATTGGCCCAGTGGTTAAGGAGGAGAATAGGATAGGCCTAATCGAAGCTGACACGAATCATGTTGCCAAAACGCTGATCGATACATCAATAATAGTGGTAACATGAGAAGACGCTTGGAGGGGTGTCTGAGAATGACACCATCAAAGTCCCGCGAAATACTTTTTCTATAAAATCAATAGCGATAATTTGTGGAAAAAAAAACCCCTTCGGCATTTCGTTTTAAAGGAGAATTTCATTTAATTAGACTACAATTGAGCTTGAAGGTGTATTGTTTTAAAAATATTATTAATGATCCTGCGAATGACCACCAAATGGTTTTAAAGATGATTTTTCGAAGAAAATTCGAGATAGAGCACCTTTAAATACTTACCAATTCTACACCAAACAATGAAACAATTGAAGGTAGCCCAATTGAAACATTAGAAAGAAAAAAAAACGGAAATTAGAAAAAAAAGTACACGGATTTACAGAAGAACATGCCACTTGCGTGAACAAAATATCCATTTCTTTGAAGTAAAGCAATGAACAAATATCTAGATAGGTTCAGAACAACAGATTTCAATTTTGTTGTTAAAAATTCGGTATTTTTTAAGTTAATCATAGTTATGCGAACTGGCATTTATTTTTAGTTTAACATGGTTATGCGAGCTGGTATTTATTTTAAGTTAACCATGGTAATGTGAACTTGTGTATGTGGTACAGGACCATTCGCTGAGATATCTAAAGGCAGTATATTCTATTTTTGCTCTTGGGGGTCACCCAAATGAGCAAACATGGTAATTTGCGGGACTTTCAGGACGTATATATTTCAAAAGAAGAAGTCACATGAACTGCAAACAAACAATACGCTATCAAATAATTGCAACTGCAAGTCCACGATAATTCCGTTGGGTCTTCATACTGTGAGTTCAACAAGAAAGGAAAGATACAATTAACATGACATGGTTGAAATATATCACTTCAGCATTTTCACGGATGACTACCAAAAAATTACCGGCCTCTTTGATGCTATGCGTCAAAAATTTGTCTTGTTTGACTCTAGATTAGATAAAATCTTATTTTCACGTGGCGGCACACGCTTTTACGTAAATTTACGACGGACCATTCCCATCTAAACTGGACAATAAACTGTTCCACTTTTGTGTACAGTTAAGGTCACTCTGCTGGGTCAATTATTTTCCTCTGTATCTATCATTGATACATTGTTAATCGGGTTAATTACGGTATAATTTATGAAAACAAAATGTAAACAACTGCCACTCCCGATAGAATATACTCGGGTTCCTAGATGGCGCCAAAATGCAAACAACAACAACAAAAGCCAAGTCCGAAGGAAAAACTCGTGATTTTACTCAAAATAAACTTTTTTGTGTGTCATATACGGTATAAGTGCATAAATTATCGTTTCTGTCAACCGATTTAGATCTATAGTTATACATTATTTATTTGTAGCCACATGTATTGTTAGTCTGGTTCCCTGTCGTACTATGTATTTTAGTACGTCAGGCATTCTCTAAACATGGCCGCCTCCAGTTGGCTAATTTAATTACAAAGATAAAGAGCAAAGTTCTTTAATTTTGTGAGCAGGGAAGGGTCATTAGAAGAGTAGATAGGTTTCGGTATATTTTTAACTCTAGCAATAAAAGTTTTACATGACCGCAACGCTAACCCGAAATAAAACGGTTTTAAATTATGTACATGAAAACTATATGAAGGCAATTTGGAAGCACCTCTTACCAGTAGTCCGATTAGCTCAGTGGTAGAGCGTCTGACTTTGACTCCGCAGGTCCAAGGATCGAATCTCACTTTGGGCAAATAATTTTCGTCTACTTTTTGTTTTAATACATTTTCTCAAACCAAACTATTCTAGAAATCACTAAGATGCAATTAAAACATAATTAGTAATTGTGTTTTTATTACTTCTTTGCAATCTGTAGAACCATTTGGTATTAAAAAATGTAAAAAGAAAGGGGGTGTGGCTAAAATACGTATCACTCTTGGGATTCGAACCAGGGACCTCTAGTACACAAGGTAGACGCTCTAACCACTGTGCTAATCGGACTACTGGTTAGAGCTGGATTCAAATTGCCTTCATATAGTTTTCATGTAGCCTACATAATTTAAAACCGTTTTATTTCGGGTTAGCGTTGCGGTCATGTAAAACTTTAATTGCTAGAGTTAAAAATATACCGAAACCTATCTACTCTTCTAATGACCCTTCCCTGCTCGCAAAATTAAAGAATTTTGTTCTTTACATTTGGTAAAATATCAGCCCAGTGGGCGCAGCCATGATTAGAGTGTGCCTGACCCAATAACGCAGTATTAGGGGCAGGTAAGCCAGACTACATGTATTGTCCACTCAAATTATACCTCACGATAAATGACCTGGCAGAGCAGCCCATGCTAATCGAATGGAATGCTCTGCCAGGTCAATTCTCGTCAGCTATAACCAGGGACAACTTAATTTTCGTTAGTCTGGCTTACCTGCCCCTAATACTGCGTTATTGGGTCAGGAAGACACCAGTAATGGCGACGTCCATTGCGCTTATATTTTAACAAAGGTAATGAACAAAGTTCTTTAATTTTGTGAGCAGGGAATGGTCATTAGAAGAGTAAATAGGTTTCGGTATATTTTTAACTCTAGCAATAAAAGTTTTACATGACGTCAACGCTAACTCGAAATAAAACGGTTTTAAATTATGTACATGAAAACTATATGAAGGCAATTTGGATTGGTTTTAATCAGTAGTCCGATTAGCTCAGTGGTTAGAGCGTCTGCCTTGTGTTCTAGAGATCCCTGGTTCGAGTCCCAAGAGTGATACATATTTTAGCCACACCCCCTTTCTTTTTACATTTTTCATACCAAATGGTTCTACAGATTGCAAAGACGTAATAAAACACAATTACCAATTATATTTTAATTGCATCTTAGTGATTTCTAGAATAGTTTGGTTTGAGAAAATGTATTTAAACAAAAAGTAGAAGAAAAACATTTGCCCCAATTGGGATTCGATCCCTGGACCTCTGGAGTCAATGTCAGACGCTTTACCACTGAGCTAATCGGACTGCTGGTAGGAGGTGCTTCCAAATTGCCTTAATATAGGTTTCATGTGCATAATTTAAAACCGTTTTATTTCGGGTTAGCGTTGAGGTCATGTAAAACTTTTATTGCTAGAGTTAGAAATATACCGAAACCTATCTACTCTTCTAATGACCCTTCCCTGCTCACAAAATTAAAGAACTTTGCTCTTTATCTTTGTAATTAGATTAGCCCACTGGAGGCGGCCATTTTTAGAGAATGCCTGACGTACTAAAATACATAGTACGACAGGGAACCAGACTAAATTTTCGTACGCTAAGTCGCCGAAGTAGGGACTGGGTCATTACATATGCAAATGTCCCAGGTTAATCTTGCTAGACAACAGGTTTCAGTACACTCAGAATGGCTCCTATATAACTCTATGTAAAATCCCATTTTTCAACACATTATTACACAATCCACAACTTCAGTTAGAGTCAAACTGCGCCTAAACTGGTAAAAAATTCAGGTCTAGGGGAAGTAAATAGTTTTACATAGGCGACCATTATAACATTTTGGCCTATAGCTCAGTCCATGAGTTTGCAGCAATGATCCAACCTACCATAAAGTCTAGAACATCCATTCATACACTGGAAATCAAAGTACTGAAAGTACTGTTGGAAAGCAAATTTGCTGATTATGTCTAAAGGCCTTTCTAGTTGTTAGCAATATGAATTACACGGAGTTGGATAAAAGTAATTAATTGAATTTGATTCTTTAGAAAGTTACAAAATACAAATTATGAAAGGATAATGTCTGTTCCATATCAGCAAAATATACTGAACAAAAGAGAAAACTTTACGCTGCAAGATTTCTTGTTTCTGAAAAAGTATCGAACTAAAAGCCTGATTTTATTTTTACAATATTTCCATGGCATTCGGCAATCGTTTTGTCGAAGTTTCATTGCATTGTCTCCTTTAATGTCAGAGTTACAGCCCTTAATGCATTTACAGCTAATTTCATCTAATGCCACATACGCGCGATAAACGATTCATTATTTTTACGGAATTGGTCATATCCGGGTTGCCAAAAAACCACAAAACATCTCTCTTATCACTTGTAGCAAGCTCTAAAATAAAGGTCTAATTTGTCAATTTTGTGAATTACCCCCCTTTGACATAAACAAATAGGGAATTTAAAATGTCGAATTCTCCCAGCCGAAAACGACTATAAGGCATTCTAGCACTCTATATGTTCTCCTATACCCAATGTCATGTTCTGAAGTAGGTTTTCTTGTATAATAGACTAGTGCGACAGGTCACGGTTCATAAATCTATTTGATGTACAGGCCCGTAGGAATAAGGGGGGGGGGGGGGGCTAAGCCCCTCCAATGTTGGCCAAAAATGCCGAATTTTCTTGACTGTAAATCAAATAAAATAACCATCTTACCGGCTATCAACGAATTCATTCAATTTCGTAGTTTTTGTTCCACTTAAAACTTCTCTTTATCACTGTATATTGAATGCACGTGTGCTTAATCGCTGTATATTGAATGCACGTGCGTCGTCATCGATTTCTCCGCATTTTGTGGGAGCCTCGTTTTGAAAATGTCGATGTGTTACTATTTTTAGTAACAATTCACATGTATACAATGTTAATTTCCCATAAACCCATTGTTTGCCTCCGGAAGTTAATCAGAGTCTTCTCTGATGAAAATTCGATATTTGGATGTCGCTATTTACATCGGAGCGCTGTCCAATTCAAAAACAAAAGAAAATTCCGACACAAGTTATGTCGCTGTCGGAATTTTCTTTTGTGTTTGACTGGGACAGCGTTCCGTTGTAAATAGCGACATCCAAGTATCATCGAGCGAATTTTCATCAGAGAAGTCGCGGATTACCGGAAGTGTTCTGCGGGTACGGACTAAAACATAAATGAAAGGAGTCTATACCCTAATTAGAAAGCATTTGATCTCTGAAAACTACATGTCTTACTTGCTAAAACACGTGTTCCGTCACTACTTTATCCCTTTCCCAAATAAGACCGGGTTTGGCTGCCCGAAAAGAAAATGTTCGGGGGAATATTGGGATGAAAGAAGAAACTGCTGATAGTCAGAATTTTCTACTTTAACCTCGATATTGTCTTTGGTATTATCTACAAATAGTTCTAATTTTATCTAGGTATGTACCAATTTTGTCGTCTGCTACGGCTTTTTTTTTTATTTTGACCAATCTGAAATGTTTCTATTTGGGAAATGGTTAACATACCAACAATGTAAATTGATTTGATTCTACGTAGGCATATTCATCTAGATCTAAATCCACGGTGGGTAACTCACATGACTTTAGGGAAGCGTTAACACCGAAAAAATCGTCCGCTTCAAGGTATGTTTTGTTTAATTTCTCAGCTTATACCCTATTGATTTTGATGAGATAAAGTGCACGGAACGCGCCCTTGAGAGGGCTATTCCCGGCTCTAACTCACTCCGCTCCAAATCCAGTGGTTTCTTCAAGTATTCGAGCCAAAGTGTTTGTAAGTGCAAAACGAAAGTGGGAAGCATTCACATGCACCGAAGAAAACTTTCGCTTGAATGTTTGAAGAAATCACGGGATCGGAGCAGAGTTACAAACGGGAATAGCCCTCTCAAATGCGCGTTCCGTGCACTTTATCTCGTCAAAATCAACAGAGTATAAGCTGAGAAATTAAACCAAACATACCTTGAAGCGGACGATTTTTTCGGTGTTAACGCTTCCCAAAAGTCACATGGGTTATCCACCGTGATATCTATAGATTAAAAAGTTAACACCGTGTTTTAAACCAAGTGGTGAAAGGATTGCTAGTCTGATTTCTATGCATTTTGAGCATACCATCACATATTCTGGTTTCCCAGATTTCTACTTTCGCTTTGAAATGCCTATAGCTACACGCGAATACTAGCAAGGCCTATTAGACAAGATGTCTATGTCATTAACCTCAAAATATCCACTTAGTTGATCAATCAATTATTGTGAACGCGATTAAATGCATGGCTTATCGAATATCATTGTTTAGTTTCGGACATTAAAACGTGTAAGAATTTGGGCATAGAAAGATTCTAAAAATAGACGTGTCCTAGTTCCTATTTTTAGCGCTTGAAGTGGGTCGCATATTTCATAGTTCAGTAAACTTGACTGACCCAATTTCAACGAAAGATATTGGACTGGCTATTGAACCGTAATGAAAGCAAATTACTACGTGATCGTTTCTCCTCTTTTAACACATGTTTAATTGGATGTTTTATCATCGGTCACACAATTGAATATCTTGTGTACAACTATAGAATTCAATATTGAATATTCGAAAGGTTGTTCTTGTCATTGATCTTTGCTTTTGATAGAACTATTTATAGTGAGGAGGACCGGGAGATGTTGTGTGGTATGCAGAGAATGTTAAAGTGCAGAGAAGCACGACTGGAAAGAAAAGCAAATTTTACAAAATTTGCTTTCCAAAAATGAATTTTAGTATGGAATGAATCCTTTTCTCTATGACCTTTGACCCCATTTTTGAGATCGGAGCTAGTCTCAGAAGCATTTCAGAGTATAATACCCATCTTTTAAAATGGCCCAGAAATTGCCAAAATGATTCCAAATCATTGATTTTTTGCTTTTAACTTGAAAATAGAATATAATCAGTCACAAATGAATAAATCATGTTCAATTCCAGTAAAAAATATTGTCCAATCACAAGTCACCTTTACCTTAATTATGTACCGGTACCTTCCCTATAGTTTTGTCACGTGTTACGACAAACATATTTACTTCTCTTAGACCTAAAGAAAAGATGATGTGGTGGCAAAATACAAAAATTAAGTGTTTTTGAGAACAAATATCAATTTTGAAAATAATTCCAAAAAATGGGTTCATTTTTCCCAATACAACTTGAAACAAATGTGTTTCCCTTTACCCTGTCACAATAAAATTAAGTAAAAAATTTGCTATTTCATAAGATTGTTCTTTAACAAAACATGCACTTTCAATATTTAAAAGGCAGATTGTAAAATAATACTTAACACTTTTTTTCATCTGGTATTGTGCAGCAATTACTTTTGAACATATCAGTCACTATTTCAGGTGAACAAAAATCAAATTTATATTTTTTATTATTTTTTCAAGAGGTAACCCTTAACCTTAAAATATAAAACTATATTTTCTTATCATTTTTAAATGCCAAGGACACTGTTTTTCAAGAATTGTCTTTTCATGTTATTAATTGAACAGTACAACATTGTTTTAGCATGTATGTAGAATTTTAATTGATTTGGTACAAAAAATATGGAGAAATTGACATTTCCCTTAACACCATTGACACAAAATACTAAAGACCACTTGTTAATGAAATAGTCTCCATTTGTTCATGAATCTATTTATTAATGGGAAAAATGTTAGATATTCACATAACTCTGTTTGGAATAGCACATCTTAATAAAAAATCCCAAATTCCAGTGAAAAATATTTAGAAAAGTTGCTTTTTAATTATTAAAATTACATAATAGTTCAAAATGATGACTCATCAGAAATTTGTCACTTGCAAAATGGACAAAATTCTGTACAATCTTGTGTTTTTCCTTTAAATTGTATAAACACATACTCAAAAGGCATAATTTACCATTTCTGGTATTAATTTTTGAGTTTCATATGTTTCATGTAGCTTAGAATTGACAAATAGATTTTAATGGGACATAGTAAAAGGGGTCTGTCATCATTAGGGCCTTACAATTGCAATATTCATAATAAAAGAATAAGCAAAAATGCAATGAAAAGAGGGTTTCAACAGTCCTTTTTGCATTTATTATAAGCAAACAGGGCAAAATCAGACACTTTATCCCATTATAACATTGTTTTTATAATCCAATACATAGTTAAAAGCATAAGCAAACTGCATTATATACTTTAGTTTGCTGCTGAACTGATTTGAAACTGACAGAACTCAAAACGTATGAATCATGCTATTCAAACTTCTATCCCAAAAGGCAGAAATACCCGTTAGATGATTGAATGCAAAGCTCAGAGTGTGATTCAATGATCCGGGCTGGTCAAAATATGAACTATCAAGTGTATCGGGCTGATCTCTGTAGTAAGAAAATCAAGCGGGCTGATGACTACAACATAATGAAACTATACACTGAATTTCTAAAATAAATAGAAAAACCTTGTTCAAGACCAGCCCGTTACCTTCAAAATAACAAGGAAAATTATAAAAGGGCCCTTTAAAGGCTTTTAAACACACCCATGAGTCAAATAAAGTACATAAACAGTATGTAATTCCTAATGAGGAAGAAACAAACACCCCCCGCCCCGCTTCAAAATGAGAACTTTTATTGGAAACCTGACCTTGAAATTTGGCCTTTACCTTCATGGATGACCTTGACTTTGGTACCAATAGAAACACACTGACCAGGTGCAAATATTGCCAAAAAATATACAACTTACAGCTATCAGGAATGTGTAGTATGGACAGAAATGAAAAAGTCACACCATTTTTTTTTTCATAAAGGTTGACCTTCAGATTTGACATTGCCCTTGATGAATGACTTTGACCTTGGTAATAAAAGATACGTGTTGTATAGGTGTGCATTCCTGCCAAATTTTGGCTTTGTAAGTCAAATAATGTGAGAGTTATTTAGAGAAATATTAAATATTCATGTTAATTTGGCTGCAGACACACACACACAGATGGGCAGACAGTTGGATAGTGATGCAATGATGCCAAAATGTTCTGATATGGTCAGAAAAACATGTAAATTGGTTACCCAGAATGAATCGTCTGCAAGAAATTCTAACCGTAAGTTTTACAAGTTCTGTCAAAACCTAGAACAACAACAACCTCGATCCGTCCACTTTCTCAATTAGGGTCCACATAAAGAAAAGATGATGTGGTGGCAAAATACAAAAATTAAGTGTTTTGAGAACAAATACCAATTTTGAAAATAATTCCAAAAAAATGGGTTCATTTTTCCCAATACATCTTGAAACAAATGTGTTTCCCTTTACCCTGTCACAATAAAATTAAGTAAAAAATTTGCTATTTCATAAGATTGTTCTTAAACAAAACATGTACTTTCAATATTTAAAAGGCAGATTGTAAAATAATACTTAACACATTTTTTTTTCATCTGGTATTGTGTAGCAATTACTTTTGAACATATCAGTCACTATTTCAGGTGAAAAAAAAAATCAAATTTATATTTTTTATTATTTTTTCAAAGAGGTAACCCTTAACTTTAAAATATAAAACTATATTTTCTTATCATTTTTAAATGCCAAGGACACTGTTTTTCAAGAATTGTCTTTTCATGTTATTAATTGAACAGTACAACATTGTTTTAGCATGTATGTAGAATTTTAATTGATTTGGTACAAAAATTATGGAGAAATTGACATTTCCCTTAACACCATTGACACAAAATACTAAAGACCACTTATTAATGAAATAGTCTCCATTTGTTCATGAATCTATTTATTAATGGGAAAAATGTTAGATATTCACATAACTCTGTTTGGTATAGCACATCTTAATAAAAAAATCCCAAATTCCAGTGAAAAATATTTAGAAAAGTTGCTTTTTAATTATTAAAATTACATAATAGTTCAAAATGATGACTCATCAGAAATTTGTCACTTGCAAAATGGACAAAATTCTGTACAATCTTGTGTTTTTCCTTTAAATTGTATTAACACATACTCAAAAGGCATAATTTACCATTTCTGGTATTAATTTTTGAGTTTCATATGTTTCATGTAGCTTAGAATTGACAAACAGATTTTAATGGGACATAGTAAAAGGGGTCTGTCATCATTAGGACCTTACAATTGCAATATTTATAATAAAAGAATAAGCAAAAATGCAATGAAAAGAGGGTTTCAACAGTCCTTTTGCATTTATTATAAGCAAACAGGGCAAAATCAGACACTTTATCCCATTATAACATTGTTTTTATAATCCAATACATAGTTAAAAGCATAAGCAAACTGCATTGTATACTTTAGTTTGCTGCTGAACTGAAACATGTCACTCAAATACATCCAATGAAAACCTTAGCTCAAAATCATTCATGCAGAGAGCAAGGTATCACCATAAAAGGGGCCAATTTTTTAAAGAACTATTTTAGCCCCCCTACGACCTAGGAAGTACTTGCCCAGTTGACCTTACTCCGACAATAAACATTACACCCGTCAGTGGATAAAGTAGTTCACACCTGCGCATGCGAAAATTACTTTTAGACAATTATTTCTAGATCATTACACCATACTGTAGAGACACTAGAGTTCCATGGTGAACTTGTCCAATGTCACTGTTAAATCTGACGTCATTCCAATGCGTACACACGATTTGAAAATAGATTCCGTAGAATATACGGACTTGATATTGTAAACATGACATAGGCCTATTAACATACTTTGCAAGAAAGGGAACATACATTGTATATACAAATGTACCATTCTTTTACAGGTTTTATCGGTTTATGCAGTTGGAATAGGCTTCTTTCATGTCATCAGATAATCAAAACTTGGTAACAAAAAATCCAATCTGCGGAGTCAGCCTTCTTTAAAGTCACTATTTGGGCACCCCCCCCCCCCCCCCCTTGAAAAAATCCTAGATCTACCCTTGACGCTCGAGTAAAAGCGGGTTTTTGTTCAACTATCCGGGTGACTTGTTTCACATTCAAGATACAGTATTACATCCTAAAATAAAAACGAATCTTAAAATATATAGCAAAATGGTAAAATATCACACGTGTACTGAGCTGTGACTTCCACGAAAATAGCAACCAAAATATTAACTTTAAAATATTGTAAGGATAAAATTTCAAGGACTTCTTCACGCTTAGTCGGTCAATACTTGTGAACGGTTAGAGATGATGGAAGCATAACAACACGATCTGGACTACCTAGCTGATTTAGTTGTTTTATGATTAGCATCTCATAGCTCTGTAATAACAGGTAAGTGGAGATCTTATAGTTTATCTTAAACATTTTCTAATATCATAAAAAATATTGTATCCTGTCAACAACCAAACTGTTCCAAAAATAAACCAGATTATGAAACCCTGATAGAAAACGAGTATTTTTAAAAGTGCTGAATAACAGATTTTTGTTTCTCTTTCTCAATATTTTCCGTTGTGTATCAGGCCCGTAGTTTAAAAAAAATAATATGGGTTTGGGGGCTTAGCCTCTGTATGGGCCAGTGTCTGAATATTGGAGGGGCTAAATTAGATTTCCCCAAAATTTTCAGTATAAAATAAGGAAAATTGGGCATTTATGGCCACCTTTGTGCGGGGGGAGGGGGAGGCTTCGCCAGTGTTCTCACGTGTTTTGTACACAAATCATGTCTTCTAGCTAGAGATGCTCTCTTGGTTGATAACCGAAACCTATAAATTCAAATGTGTCTATAGATTTTACTAGATAATGCCGCGAAGCAAGTCTAAACAAGTGTGGTCTCACGAAGCCCAGGCGAGTCCTAGAATGTCTCCGCACGATGTTTACGAGGCCGGTAGCCGAGATGTTCCGAATAGAGGTGGAAACAGCGTTGCTGATCGCCTAGAGAAACTGGCACAGAGGTTACCAAACTTTGATCGACTGATACGTGAAATGGAACAAGAGGTACGTAAAGGATTGTAACTCTTGTAGATAAATGATGTCATAGTATTTGTGTCAAAAAGTACTTATTTATCGTCACACAAATATTAATTATCGTCGGACGAGTATTTTGAAATTACCGTCGGACGGTTAACATAACTTTTGACCCTTTCGGGGGGTGGGGGTATAGATTAGTTTTACAGGTATTTCCGATGCATTCCTTACATGTCATACCAAAAGTGTCTCATTTTTATGAAACGATTATTGATTAAATCTAAATATTGTTAATAATGATGTAACATTATCATGTTTCTTGACAATTATCTAATGTAGATCTAGGTATTTTATTTTTAGTTTCATATTTGTACGAATCCGCCAATATATGTACAGTGCATAGTCAGACAAACTATTGGTTTATCTTTAGCAAAGGCGATTCTATAAGTATTATTTACATTTTAGTATGCATCAACAAAAGCAGAGATCAACCTTTTACGACAAGAAATGTCCAACAACCCCGTTCACCAGAGTACACTGGAAAGGTTGAAACAGGATTTTGATTCAAAATTGTGCAAAGCAAAAGATCAGATAGAGCATGTCGGGGAAGAAAGAAACGCGTTTATGGAGTCAAGTCAGAAATATGAAGCGGACCTGAAACAAAAGGACAAAGACATCACGAAGCTCTGCGAAAAAATGCAAAAGCTAGAAGTTGAAAATAATGACCTTAAATCACGGTAAGATTATTGCTTGATTTGCTTTCACATATGCTGATTTTTTTAGTTTGAACATGTATCCTTGTTCTCTATAATGCGTGTATTGTCCGTCAAAATTGACGGACAATACAGCTCTGAACACGAGCAAATTTAGTTGTACTGTCATATTTTGCGTATTCTTCCATAAAGGTTAACGCCAGGTGAACATTGGAAAACAATAATTATCTATCTCGTTTGGGCATTATAGGTAATCTTACTTCGAACAATATTTACTTTCAATAAAGATGCACCTATAAAATATACTCGGTCTAATAAATAAGTGTGCACTCAGTTTCGTTTAATTTCTCCTTTCGTATTTCACCAAAAATAAATATGTTTGGTGTCATATAGAAGCTTAGACGTTGAATAAAATGCCAGACTAATTACATTTTCAAAATGACAATTTATGATTCTTTTGTTAGTTTAAATGAAAATCAAAGTTACAAAAGTACACAAAAACTGCTACACCAAAAGTTTGTTTATCTCAAGGTAATGGAAATTATTCACCCAGTACCATTCAATATTGAGTTGAATGTTCATTTATAAACAGTTATAAGCAATATCGAAAGTCTTCCCTGGCCATCTTTATCACAGGATTTAAATCCGATTGAACGTGTGTGGAATTATTTAGGAAAGAAGGTTCACGGTGAAACAATAACGATCTCTTGAATTTGGCCACTGCTATCATTCAAGAATGTAGTAACGTTTTTGCTGTAGTGATACTACATGATGTGAGGTCTATATACTCAGGTGTACCTACAGCAGAGGTAGTCACACGAGACATTCAAAGAGCAACATTAATTGCATTAAAACAAATAAAATTCAAACGTGATCGTTTGTGTGCCTTTGAAACTTATTTTCATACCACTCTCATTCTAAGTAAGAAAAACAAACTTAAATTGTAGTGTTGGCAAAATTGAGTTAGTCTAACATTTTATCCTGAATCTAAGCTACAATATGGTAACAAAAAATTCTATATTTGGTGAAAAATGTGAGGAGAAATAATACGAAATTAACTGCACACTTATTTTTGGAACTGAGAATAGTATTTTTTTCCTAAACTGGATTTATTGTTGTGTCAAAGTAGACAGTTAATATTGCGTAGGACACGACATGCACAGACAACGCGAATGTTCCCGTCAACTGAATTATGAATATCGCAATACAGCCTGCAACGCAAGTTATTGTAACATGACATATTTGAATTCGCACTTTTTTCCAGATCCTATTTCGTTTATTTACAGATTAAGCCAGTTGATGGGCAATAAGGCGATCCACAATAATCCCCAGGTAGTGGACCTCAGTGATAAAAACCGACCGTCTAAGCTGGCTGAACGTTACTCTGAACTGTACGATAATGAGTGGATGGATGTGTACGAGGTCGTGTCTAGACAGACAGCGGAGGAGAAGAAAGTCATACAAACACTGCTACAGATTCTCCTGGTATAAATACTGTCACAAACTTGCTGTATTACTATATGGGGCAGGATCTGGAAAAAGGTCCCTTAAGGCTTTTGAGCCCAACATGGTTCCAGTTCAGCCTGCGTATACACGCAGTCTGATCAGAAACCATGTTGTTCTCCAATAGCTTCGTTATGGTCTGTAGCAACCATATGAGAGTAACATGGATCCAGATCAGACTGTTTCTAGGGACAGCTTGATCTTGAAACATGGCTGTCTCAAGTGCTATAAGGGACGTTTTCCCGATCCTGGCTCATATATATAAAACAAGAAACCCTTGACACAAACAGCGAATAAATAGATCTAATACATGTACCAACTGAAATTAAGAATTAAATGTCATTGTCAAGTTTTCATGCTGCTCTCAAAACATGTGTCTGTCTGTGCAAACTAGATTTTTTTCTACGATGTCTGTTGAATTTTATTCATGATACTTGTAAAACAAATGTGGCAAACACACTAAAGTAACATTAAATTGTTTTTATTTACTTTGATTGATATCTGTTTTGGAAAAAGAAAACAAAAGAACTGTATTTAAGCCGGGACCAGGAAAGGGTCCAACATGGATCCGGTTCTCCAAGTGCACACGCATAGTCTTATAGAGACTCGCGTTGTTTATTCTACATCTTCGTCATTACTAGTGACAACTTGAAACACCCGCATGTGTTAATTAAGGCACATACTCACTTTGTCGATGTTGGCCTCAATTGTTACATAAACCATTTTGCAGGCCACAGCTCACTTCTATTTCAGTTCGTGAATGATTATTGCAAGAACTGTTGGGATGATTATGACACTAAACTTCAGAAAGAAATTACTCTGGGCAACGTAAGTTATATGTGATGTATGCACATATGTACTAACTCTTTCTCAAGCAGACCCTGGTCTTGACTAGAATAAAGCATGTTAGATAAGAGCTGCTTGGAGAAGAAAGATAATACTAATGATCATCATTTTCTCACGTTTTCTCAATTGTTTCTATGTTAGAAGTTGTAGACTTAAAAAATAAGATTTAAAAACAGTGTATAACCAGTGATGTAATCACAAGCCTCTATCACTTGAAAGTTCTAAACAATTCCTCCACAAGCGGCCTTTTATTTTATTTATTTATTTCAATCTTCCTCCGCATGGGAGACTACATGTATGAACATGAAAACTATAATGAAAAGAACATAGATAAACCAAAGGTATATGACAAATAGTTAAACTAAAACAAAATGGCAGTTTTGGCATGGCATTAACTCAGCAAGGGACGATTATTGTCCACCCAAATTAACCAGGGACAACTTAATTTTCGTGCGCAAAGTCCGTTAGTTGAGCGTCTTAACAAAACATTGCCGAAGTGGGGTCATTACATATACAGATGTCCCGGGTTAATCTTGCTGGACAATACGACAATACAATCACAGTATGATCGAGCTGTGATTACAACATCATAGACGTCAGCTGCATTCTCAATAGCGAAACGTATTTAAACTTACAGCCAATGTTACTGTGTTACATGGTTTTAGCTAGGTAATTGCATGTTTGTAACAAATCGCACATACAAAAACGCACAGCGATAGAATTCACTGTCCTGAATTTCAGAGAAACGATCCGCTTTTGCTCCAAGCATAATATATGCGAAAGAGCTCTGACCTTCATTTTAATGTCACTCATGACGAAAACTTTTCACAGAAGGTTATTGGTCGAATTGAATACAAAAACATAGAATTTAGAACACGATTCTGATTTTAGACACTTTCAGTAACTTTTCCACATTTATGTGAGTTTTTATTTATATTAATATGCGCCAGGATTCAGATTTCTTTTTTGTATATTTATGAAGACAATTTAAAGCCCTCTTTCATATTAAAACTAAAGATGAAGCGTTCATGTTATCTAAAAGAAGATATGACGTGATGTTGACACCAGGTCTGTCTGGGGCTAGTTCGGCCTTTGGGGTTGGGGCAAGTTCGGCCACCCCAAACTTGCCCATGAATAAAAAGAATAATCGCTGTTAGAATTGCTATTTCTTGACGACTCTGAATATATCAATTGCGCAAGCCTAGCTCTAACAGAAATGTAAAAAATGGACAAATTCAAAATCACAGACCGAACTTGCCCCAGCCTCTACTTGTTATCCCGAATGTCCCCTTACTCACGATGATTTGACTGTTATAACAATTAGTCCATGGGCCCATAACCGAAACCCTCCCCCCCTAGCGGGATTTTTGAAGACCTATATTTTCTTGAAGCTTATGATGTATAGTAATGGATTCAGGTTGTTGTTCAATTTAAAAGTGCTGGATAAGCAAATGGCGGGCTCGTTACCATGGCAACCGTCCATTTTTATACATTCCAGGGCTTGGATCAATTAATTGCAATAAAATTACTTATTTTTGTCATAGATCTTTCAAAATAGTTTTAAAATATTACCAAGATATTTCTCTCAAAAAATAAAAATTTCTTAGAAAATTTGCTAATTTGCATATTCATGAATATTAATGAGAAAGTAGAAAAATGTGTTTAATTTGCTAAAAACAAGACTTTACTAGTAAATTTAAACCTCCCTATCAGGTAGGATTTTTGAAGATCTATATTTTATTGAAGCTTATGATGTATTTTAATACATTCATGTTGTTTTTTTATTCAAAAATGCTGGATATGCAAGTAGTAGGCTTGTTACCATGGTAACCACCCATTTTCATTCGTTCCAGCGCTTGGATCAGTTAATTGCAATAAAATTACTAATTTTGGTCAGAAAACATTGAGGCTAGTTTTAAAATGTTTTCATTACATTTCTCTCACAACCAAGATATTTTTCAGAAAATTTGCTTATTTGCATATTCATGAATATTAATGAGACTGTGGAAAATATGTGTTTAATTCACACCTGTTACCAAGGCAACTGCTCATTTTCCTACGTTTCAGTACTTGGATCAATTGATTGCAAAAAAATAATATTTTAAAATACTTATTTAAGATATATACTTATTTTGGCAATAAAACATAAAACTAGTTTTAAAATTTCAAATAGACATTTTTCTTGAAATAATTTTTATTTCGCTAATTTGCATATTCATGAATATTAATGAGAAAGTAGAAATATGTGTTTAATAAGCTAAAACAAGGCTTTAGTGGGGAAGAAATATGCTGAGGCATTCCGTTTTTATAATGATTAATGTTTCAAATGGATAAGAACATTAATAGATCAATAATAAGTTCATAAACCATTCATCAGCTACACAGAACATGCGAGTACGGGCTTATTCGCATTCACAATTATTTGCATACTTTTCTCTAAATGGCAAATAAAATCTCAAATATTCTCTAATTAAGCTAATGACTTTCATTTTTGCATCTTTTCTCCTAAATTGTGTACTTGTTGTGTTTGAAAACTAAAATTTCATGATTAACCAATTAAAAGGGAGAATCTTAACAATATATGCTCTGAAAAATTACCGTATAAATGGCAATACAATTCCATATAGCGCAAATGACATGCTGAAAATTTTAACCTACTTTCTTTGTTTTTTTTCTATGTGAAATACATTTTTCATTTATACAAGAAACTTTATTTTGTTAAAGTTAAGTACTAAAAAAATGCAAAGCGTTTTTAATGATGAATTCCCATTGGAGTACATGTATGGTCATTTTTTATCTATACCATTTTTGCCTTGTAATGCATGTTTTTTAACATTAAATTTTGCTCCAAGTTTAAACTTAACAATACTATTGGAGACAAGCTGTGCAGAAGCGAAATCTTCCTAATCACTTCTATTAGTTGGAATGCTATGTTACAGGAACACAGTTTACCAAATATATTCTAATAAGCGATAGTTGAAACTGGACAATTTCATATTTGCACTGTCATGTGCATTAATTGATGATTTAAAATTGCCTATAATAGCAACTGAATTGTTCATTTCTTTATCAAATTGCATTTAAGTGACATCGTTTTACACCTTTATAATTCAGAATACTTATATGTGATAATATAAACAGTTATAAATTGTACATATGTACCTTATTGGATACAAGTACTTCGAAGACACTTGATTTGAGAGGAATCCTCGTATTCGTGTAACAAAATATTGTTTTGAAAGATTTCGTTTAAATAGCAAACACAATTCGCAATTTCTATTGATTATGATGAGAGGGAAACACATCATATTCCAACGTGTCGTGTTGTAATATGTCACTGGCCGAAGATTTGAAATCCTTTGTTTTGTTATCAGTTTTTAGATATGCATTTCTTAATTCATTTCAAACATCTTCACCACAAATTAGTTTTTGGAATTCTAACTTTTGTGGAAGACAACAAGCTAACCTCAGGATGAGGTAAAATCCATAAAACTCAAGGGCTAGCTATGAATAACACATATAAGCAGTTTCCAATCAACCAAGGAATGCGCGATTTATGTCATTATATGTGCACAAAATTGTCTAAATATACGGTTATTAGAAATCCTTTTCACAAAAAGGAAGAGCCTGCTATGTTTCGACACTTGTATTGAAAAGGGAATGAAGGTAAAACATACATGATCAGTTCACTGGTCTTCTGTACCATCTTATTTACAAGTAAAATGTCGTGGTGGTGGTGGGGGGGGGGGCGGGGGTTATAACGCAACAGAGAAACTTAAGAAGATGATGCTCGGTCTGAAGGCAAAGTTGCAACCACTGTCGATGGTATGTGTCATAAATTCACAGATCTGGTATACTTGATGAGCGAATATAAGTAAGAAATTGTACACGCATTATCTTTTTCAAGATATTGCTTGATCGCAAAAGGATGCACTAACTTACAGACTGTTGGGTCTAAAATTCCTCAACGATAAGCAAATGATTAAAAGATTACCAGTACTTGTTGCATTCTTATGAACGAGAAAGTGTCCAGAGTCCTAGGTATGTTGGTATGGAATCCCAAAGGCCAAGAAAATTATTCAATATTTTACAGACAAGGTTCAGAATTCAATGTTTTGAGACAATTGGGGGTTGCAATAAAATATTTTGTTGGACATATTATCCAAGAAAGGTACAATTAACGAAGCATTAATATGCCAAGTTGCTAGACAATTTGAAGCAGACCATGCGTGAGAAACGTTGCGGCAAATGCTCAAAATGTGACCACTGCTTGCAACAGGAAATTACATTAGTACACAAATGCCAAAGTACAATGGATGCTGTCAAGAAAAATGGGTATCAATTTAAATCACACCCTTCCTATCCACATGACCTTCCTGCTATCGACTTCTTTCATAAAAGGGATATGAATGGTTGCAATTTTAAGTCTCATGAAAAAAGTTATTGATGCAGTTTAGGTGTGGTTCTTTGCAAAGTTCTCAGACTTCTTTACTTCTGGATTGATGTCACTTGACCACCTTTAACGTTGATTATTTTGAGTTTAACCCCTTATTTTAACTGCTATGGTCATATCGCTTGGTCAAAGCGCATATGCCTGGATGGAAAGTATTTCAAGAGAAAAGATGTCGATCTAAACATAAAAAGGTTAGGTCAGTTATTCATTGACCTATGCTCGTATTTGAGCATTTAGGTAGATTAGATAAAATACATTATTATAGTATTGTATTATATGTTATGTAAATTAACAGTGAAAGAAGCCATTTTTAGTGTGGCAAAATTGTTGATATTGCTGTTTTGTATTCAACATACCCACCCAACAAAAAAGAGCTTAAGCGGTTTATGACCAAAATAAGCCTTAATGTCTTTATAGTTTATACCCTCTATAACACCTATTATCCAAAGCGACCCTTGTCCATGTAAGACTTTTAAAAAACCTTCATGCAAAAAGATGCCAATGACGTGCTCCAATGTGGACTCATTATCAAAGAATCGGGTACAAGGTTCCTGTCAAAGAGGGAAAATGCTTATCTCTCCTAGAAAATAATCAATTTGGATTTTCTTCAGTACTTAATTTATGGCCATGGGGATTTATTACCATTTATACGGTAATTAAGACCGTTCTGGAAATATGTATTTTCAAGGTTATGTCATTTATTTACTTGTTGAATCATGTAGTTTTAATAAGAAATTGAAATACATTTGAAAAAACAATATTAAGTGCAGAAGATTTGCAGAAATGAAAAACATAACATCATTTTTGCATATTTGAGATTTTGGCGGCCATTTTGAAAATTAAAAAAAAATGACAAAAAGCCTATTATAAGCTTGGCAACACTCTTTTAGATTTAATAAACTCAATTTTCCTAAGAAATGATCTCATTTACATACAAAACATGATAACAAATCATAGGGCAGTGATATTTCGATATTCAGTCAAGTGGTCATTTTGCGGCGGCCATCTTGAAAATCATTTGAAATGTCGAGTATATCCTAGAATGTCGATAGTCAACACTTTGATTTTTATTACAAGGCATCTAATAAACACTTTAATACAACTTCTAGCAATTATTCGCTGTGGAAATGATTTCCAAATGCAAAGTAAATAAACAAAGGCAATATCTATACTATTTTTCCTCTTGTTTTACATATTCAAGGGGCATAATTCGTGCTAATTTTGGTTTGAAATTATCTTTTACTATTTAACAATGTGAATTGATAATATCTATAAGCAATTTGGTCTTTTGTGCTTAAATTTAGGTTATTTTGGATCCCATGAATGTGTATATGGTGAGTTATAAACAATTATTTTTTGTAATTCAAGGGGAGATAATCAATCCTTCCGCATATGCTTATCCAGCACTTATATATCAAACAACAAGTTGCATTTGAAAGGGAATTTATCAAGCTTTACAATGATATAGGTGTCATAAAATCCCGGTAGGGGGGGACCTAGGGTGTAGCCAGCCCACGGACTAAATGCTTTTTCAATTTATACCTTCATTTGGAAGTCGTATACAGATTCCTTTAAATCTAAACAGTCTAAAAATCAAATGTAAGGATCTGTAAGGATGTAATAGATCTGTGCATACCTTGCCCCAAGGGTGGGCCGAACTTGCCCCATGTATGGGACAAGTTCGGCCACCACGATCAAAACTCTAAAATTTGAAATTCTCTTTATTGAAAAGAAATATTTAAAAAGGACAGACGCAGTTTGAAAGGCTTTCGCTTGTCGAACTTAAATATATAAATCACGCCCAAATAACTTTCATATAATTCAAAATATGAGCAATCGAAATTAAGGGGCCGAAATAGCCCCGGTCTCCCCTATATGATACACAAATCCTTTCATATCGACATCCGTTTCGTCGTCTGCAACAGCTTTCAAATCGGACCATCCGCAAAATTTTGTCGTTCGGGAAAGGGTTAAAGCATCTGTACAAATTGCACCGGAGTGAAAGTGGTATGTAATGGACACACTGGTTATAATTGTGATTTGAAAAATCTAGAAAAAAAAGGTCCGTCCGTCCACAGCCAGATCTCAGTAACCCTTAGACCAAATTCAACGAAAATTCACATGTGAACTCCCTGAGATAATACCTGGGGTATTTTTTCTACGTGTCTTAATTTGAGGCTGCGTCGTGGAAAAGGGACCTTAGTGTAAAAATTAGTTTTTCTCTAATTTCTCTTCATTTAATAGACATAATTTAATGAAATTTTGTACTTATGTAATAAATAGGATGTTCATAGACCATATTCTATAATAATGTATGTACAAAAAAGCTGTTGTGGGAAAGAGGGGCTTAATGTATGATATCCACAATGAGAATCCCATAGTTAATTAGCTCCTTACTTTTGGCAAAACAAAAGCTGTGTATCCGTGGATGCTAGGGCTTCATGAACTATGATGTTTTCTGGTGTACTTTCAGAACATAGAAGTGCCCGACTTTGTTATAAAACAGTTAAAAGACTGTTGTAAGAATATGGCGCCAGAACTTGTAGATCATGTTTATAAGGTTAGTGTTTTCTTGTTCATATTTTAGATTGTCAAAATCTTTCTTTTCGTTCACTGAAACCTACGATGATAATTCTCTTCCACCAATTGAGAATTATTTTGGACGGTACCAAATTCAAAGAAGATGCAGACTACAATTTCAAGTGATTTTAACTTTGTATCTTTGACTGTTTGGGTAAAAACATTGCAGGAAATGAAGAAATTGCTTGTGACAAGCAATTTCTTCTTTTTTTAAAATGTTTTCTAAAGCCTTTATCTTGAAGCGTGTCAAAAAGCGTAAATGTTTGGGAATGGGCCAAAGAAATCCATAAAATAACTTTTTGCTAGCCAAAGACTAAATTGAAAATGTATCAGATGAAACTCGTTATTTAGCGGATGTAGTTTTCATACCCACCATGCGATCATATTTTACTTTTTATCAGATCAAATTTCTATCTTAGTCGAAGGATTTACTCTTTCCGTTCTGTGGACTTAAAATTGATAATTCAGTATTCAGTTGGTTTCATTTAATATGAACAGATTAAGCAGTGTCCATATAAGTTATTGCAAATTAAATTGTATTTATATACATGTATGTATTGTAAGTTTATGTGCTCGATTGTTCTGACAGGGTTTGAGTGACAGAAGTAACACTGTACCATTTGGTCATGTTATACGTTCATCAGACTGTGTCGGGTTTATACGAGGTTGTGTGGAGGTATGCTGGTTAATGAGCGCTCAAGATCCGCCCGTCGTTCTGGGCACGCACTTCACAACTAACGACAAGCTGGATACAGCCATATTCAGGGCCTATACTAAAGCTGGGAGTAAGCTGGACTACATGGTGTGGCCCCCGCTCTACCTGCACGCCGGCGGACCAGTACTGTGTAAGGGAGTAGCGCAGGCCCTGGTGGAAGATAAGAGAGGAGGAAGAGAAGACTCGACACCCGCACCATCTGGTGCCTCTAAGGGTGACTCCATGTTTGACAAGACTGTACATGAGTCCACTATAATACAGGTACATAAACAACGTGGTACCACCCACACTGACGGACGAAACACCGCCGGCCCTGACATGTCAGCCCGGTCATCCGACCGTGGCTCTGTACAGAAAAACTACCAACAAGATAATGTGAAAACATCGCAGAAAGAGGATATTCGTGAGAAACGTGTCAGCAGCCAACAGGCAAGTCCCGCCAAAACGGAATGGAAACACCGTGTTCCATCTCAAAGCGAATGGCACGCGTTTATGGGTATAGTAAACGGTAAATATAAAGATGTGGTGGTAAGGAATCACATAGGCGATGAGGCGTTCTCTCTGTGTTATGAATATTTCAAGTTTTTGCGAAGCCAAAGAGATTAACACATTTTCAAAGCTGGCACAAATTTAGTATTTCCAAACAAGTTCTATTATTTCACGTGCTTGGAATGGGCTTCGGAAAACAATGAGATAAATGAGGAAAATGGGGAAAACCTTTTGAATCGATATTTCTCTGTTGTATTGTACAATCGCATTTTGTGATTTTTTTTTGTAACAGCAGGCAATTTGGATAACCATAAAAGTTTTGACGTTTGTAAAATATTCAAGATTAATTCAAAATCAAAGGAGTTATAAACAGGACAAAAATATTATAGCAACAGAGGACATACAGCTGTCAACAACTGGAAACCAAGAAAATGCTAATAGTCGGTGTTTTCTGAAGGTCTTCCAAGTTTCTTTTATCAAAACGGTCGGCAAAACGAGACATTATAAAATATTTGACAAAGCATTAAACCGGTTTATTCTATATATAAATAGCGTGGACAATAGAGATCGTTAGTACATTGTATCGTATTTATCTATAAGGGCTGGTGAAGGATTTCAATATTTTGTAAAATATAATTAACACATTTAAGTAACGAGTTACTGTTATCTTATATTGAATTATCTTATACACTTAAAGACACTTCCAACGCAGCACTCACCTTTTTGGAAATAACTTGAAATTTAATGAACCATTTTACATCAAATTTTCAACAAATTTAATTCATTCATATTGGCTAAATATCAGTAATTTGCACAAAGAAATATTGAGTAGAACTTATTAAATTCGCTTTTCATATAATATGACTAGAAAACAAAAAGTAGCAATAAAGCCGTGCAAGCTGATAACGTAAATTCATGTTATTCATTTAACAGCAGCAAAGTTTATGACATTCAGCTAACATTCTGTATGTCCGCCATGGGTCTAGATGACAAGAAGTTACCCGTTCTCATTGACAAAGCATAATTGATGATGAATCTTTGTGGGGTAGTTCTTCACTCGTCCCTATTAAGTGCATAATTATTCTAGTTGTTGAAAATTTCTTGGAGCAAAAAGACGAAAAACTAATCTCTTTTAACCAATTTGATTATTTCGGTCAATGCTGACACGGGCGAAACCTTATTTATTAAACAAAAGAGATTCACCTAAATTCTAGCATTGCTTCGCACGTGAAAGCATGTTTTAAGATCTTATGAAGCACGGCTTCCAGATATAATCATGATTTGGTGAGGCTGCTTTGAAGCTATTGAATTCTGCAATCGCCTGGTGTTTTGTGACTTTTCATATTCGAGTCTTGGTAAACAACCTAAATTATTTTTATGTTTGGATCAACCGATTTGGATGAAATTTACAGAAAAGGTGTTAGCGTTATTGATTTATATTTGCTGAAAATTTAATAAAATATATTGTATTATTTATTGATTATGATGAAAAATGTAAGTGTTGCGTTAGAAGTGTTTTTAAGTGTATTTATTGTGCCGATTTTCGTTTTTGCCTATTTTCGAAATTCGGCAAATCCCTGCAAAACTCATTTGCCTAGTTTCGTAACTCGGCGAAATTTCTTATTTATAATTATTTCATGGTATATCGGGTCATTTTCTGTGCAGAACTCATCTTCAAAATATCCGTTTTTAGGGAGGTATCACAGTTGGCACTTACAAAATCATTTTAAGCCGTTTCTATTCCAATAAGATTCGGTACCGAACAGCTTAAGTTCCGTACCGAACAGAAAATACGGAACATTCTTCTTCCGTTTGCGCGGAAGTTGATTCGTACCCTAAGCAGTTCTTACCTTATCTTTTATCAATTCGTTTACTCGTTCAGCAGTACATCATTTATAGATAATATTGCCATAAAAATCATATCTACTCTCGATTCCATTTATTTATTGAAAAAAAGTTGCAGTTCCATACTTTTTCGAACCCTGAATTAGATCCATTGCTTTGGGCTTTCTAACCATCGAAATTAAAATGGTTTCACTAAGTTGAATATCGGCATTTTAGAAATGGTTCTTTTAAAGCAAACAAGATTTATTATGAAGCTTTTCATCTGCTAAATATATGTGATCTACCATAGATATGCATATTTATCTTAATTAATTTGATATGGTCTAATTTCATTTAGACTTTGAAGATAACTTACTCAAAAAAGTGAGCTAATTGTAAAACCATTTAAACAGGACAAGCCCGTTTTGTGAAAAATACCATATTCAGCCTGCTGGCCAGAACTAGCGACCAACCTAGCCGAACAAGCCGATCCTCCCCACCATGCAAGCCAGAACTAGCAACCAACCCAGCCGAACAAGCAGATCCTCCCCACCATGCTGGCAAGAACTAGCGACCGACCCAGCCGAACAAGCCGAATGTTCCCACCATGCTGGCCAGAACTAGCAATTAACCCAGCCGAACAAGCCGATCCTCCCCACCATGCAAGCCAGAACTAGCGACCGACCCAGCCGAACAAACAAATCCTTCCCACCATGCAAGCCAGAACTAACGACAGACCCAGCCGAACAAGCCGATCCTCCCCACCATGCTGGCCAGAACTAGCGACCGACCCAGCTGAACAAGCCGATCCTGCCCACCATGCTGGCAAGAACTAGCAACCAACCCAGCCAAACAAGCCGATCCTCCCCACCATGCAAGCCAGAACTAGCGACTGACCCAGCCGAACAAACAAATCCTTCCCACCATGCAAGCCAGAACTAACGACAGACCCAGCCGAACAAGCCGATCCTCCCCACCATGCTGGCCAGAACTAGTGACAGACCCAGCTGAACAAGCCGATCCTCCCCACCATGCTGGCCAGAACTAGCGACCAACCCAACCGAACAAACAAATCCTCCCCACCATGCAAGCCAGAACTAGCGACCGACCCAGCCGAACAAACAAATCCTTCCCACCATGCAAGCCAGAACTAACGACAGACCCAGCCGAACAAGCCGATCCTCCCCACCATGCTGGCCAGAACTAGTGACAGACCCAGCCGAACTAGCCGATCCTCCCCACCATGCTGGCCAGAACTAGCGACCAACCCCACCGAACAAGCCGATCCTCCCCACCATGCTGGCCAGAACTAGCGACCAACCCAGCCGAACAAGCCGATCCTCCCCACCATGCAAGCCAGAACTAGCGACCGACCCAGCCAAACAAGCCGATCCTTCCCGCCACACTGGTCATAATATGTGACTGACTCTACTTAACCAACCGATCTGTCCCACCCTGCCGGTGTAACGTAGTAAAGTGACCCCCATAGAATACTGACCCCCCGGTCACTATTTTATATAGACAAGTGACCCCCCGGTCATAATATTATGACCGGGGGGTCATAGTATTATGACCTACCCACACGTAGAAAAGTGACCCCTCACGTAGAATTGTGACCCCCCCCCCCCCATAAAATACCGACCCCCTTCTCCACACACACCAAAAGTCTTACTCTAATATAAACCCAACTATGGTAGACGTACAACATAATTATCTTCATCGATAGGCATCAGAGGTGCAATGGCACTCGTCCGCGCATGCGTCTGTCCGTACATACAGAGTGTTTTGACCGCAACTTTTCATTCATTATTGGGCGAATCCATTCAAACTGGCTGGTTAGACGCTTCCACCGCATCTGAATTGATTTGATTTAAACTCCACGCTGTTTTCAACTGTTATGGTCATATTGCGGCGGCTGGAGCACCTACTATGGATTCCTGATATTTCTCGCACTCGTACTACCAAAAAAATACAATCAAACCCTCCTGCTGCTCTCTTATATAGATGATTAACACCCATTGGTGAGAGACAAATGACTTTTGTCAAATGTCAGAATGGCTACATGCCGAGCTAGGTTCGAACTCACAACCCCTTGATTGGCAGACCCCGACGTTACCAACTAAGCTATCCGGTCGCGGACCAGCTGTATTGGTTCTTAATCGTATGCTTAGTAGGCGTACAGTATGTTCATGGATCGAACTACTACCGGTGTATATTTGTATGGAAAGGGTAAATGGTTTTAAAAGGTTTCTGACCGAAAATCACTTGTCCCTCAGCGTTGTGAGTTCGAAGCTTACCAGACTTATGTATGTGTGTCTGCCATACGCACTTTCCTACCTGGCGGTTGCATATTAGAGTGATTATGTTAACATTTAGTCACTTTAAATAGCGAGATAGTTATCTAGGCTTCTCAATCTGATTAAAATCCTGTGTTGACTTGACAGTAAATATGACAGGCACCAGCAGGAGGTCATCTTCTGTGACCCTTTTTCTGACCAATCAAATAAACGCTTCAACGATAGGCTAAGCGATTTAATCCGAAAACTAGGTCACGACGACGTCACATTTCCGTGCAGAACCATGTGTTTGTCATGGGAAGGTATTAATAACCCGTCACGCTAAAGGGGACATAATGGGAAGTCCATAAAACTTAATTTAGAGAAATAAGTCCGACTAAAAAGGCGTAAAGCAGCTGTCGCAATTGGAAAATAAAGATTAAGATATGAAAAAAAAACAATTAATCGAATATAGAATTTCATAAAATTCTATCTGGATTAAAAGAAATATGAGAAAAAACTTCTACAATTAGGCCCCTTTTCCTATTGCACAGCATCAAATTGAGAAACAGAGAGAAAAGGTTCTTGACAGAATTTCACGAAGTTCATATTGAAGTTTCATCCAATTTGGTGCAAGAGTTGTGGAGATTTTGCTACGGGCAGACTTAAAGATCTAGATGCAATGTTATTATACATTTAATCCCCTTTTTCACATGACAGGATTTTTGTACATGAATTATTAATTATATAAGGTACGGAACATCTCATTTATCACTGAAGAACAACATTTCATTAAATTATGTTCAATGAATAAAGAGAAATTAGAGAAACACTAATTTCTACGTTAAGGCCCCTTTTTCTGTGACACAGCCTCAATTTGAAAAAAAAAAACAACAACAACAACAATAACCCCGAGAACACAGACTCAAAAGGTATTCAGGGATTACACATGTGAAGTTTCGTTGAATTTGGCCTAAAGGTTGCTGACATCTGACTGTATATAAAAGCACGGACAGACAGACGGACGGACGGACGGAAAGGACGAACGAACGGAAGGATAGCATGGCGACTAAATGCTCCCCGAAACTTTTTTCAAGGAGCATAATAAACACGGATGTGATTTGAAACGATATGTATACATGTAGTGTATGTTAAATTAGCAATAAACTAGGTGGGGGTCAGTATTTTATAGATAAAATCAGGGGGGTCGTTATTTTACATGGGGGGTCAGTATTTTATAGAAAGGGGTCAGATTTCTATATAGTAAAGTGACCGGGGGTCAGTATTCTATGGGGGTCACTTTACTACGTTACACCGGCAAGGGTATAGGGTCAAAAAGGCCTAAAACCAGAAATGCCTAGTCCTAATGTAAATGACCAAATAGGCCCAGTTCAAAAAGGCCTACTTTTTAAAATGGTAAAAAATACCCCAAAAGTTTATATTATATTTGAAATTAAATATGATTTATGATAGATTAATGATTGGTAAATTGTAGGTTTAATGTCCGGCTTAAATGCATTGGAACAATAATGATAATAAAATCAGAGCGAGAAATGGATCTTATACTATTATAATCATTCAAAAAGTATGCATGATTCCGTTTACAGTACGACCTCGCAACGTCATGATGACATCATTTATCCTGTTACCTAAAATTCTATCGAAATATTCAGATAAAATGTTGTCGTATTTCTTGCCGATCACTTATTCACGGACTAAAATGTGGATAAATTTCAATACACCAGGAGACAGGTTTATCCCAATCTCCGAGCAGAGTTGTCGTTCGTTACTCTCACATACATCTCTGCAACGGCCTGGGCGAATGAATGACAAGAATCTTGTCAAACCGAGGAAAACATGTATTATTGCTGTTTAACTGTTTCATGTGTAACATAATAAAGTAGACAAAGGAATGATGATTCTGGTTACATTTGAAAGGCACTATAACTGATGAAATAACCCATATACAATGGAACTATTTTCTCAAGCCTCCTTACCAATGGCAGGAATTTTGTGCTAAAAATAGACTAGGTTTACGTTTTGTTTTGATAGATCGTCGGTGTTGTTATATAATATCGTATCTACGGCTTGAATCAAGTCGTAGTTGTGAGATTTTAAAACAACACTTACGAAATACTATTGTTTGTCCGAAATACGTCACGGTTAGCTGGATAAAATCGTTCCCTATCAGAATGAAACGTACAGAAAATTTGAATGAATGACATCAATCTAAAAAAATTAAATTATTTTCGTTGGAAAATGATATTAAATTTTAAGCAACGTGAAGTATGACATTTTGGACTTTGGAAAAGAAAAATTATTTGTTATTGCCGTTTTGATGTGATAGAAAGTGACGTAATCTAGCAGATGATGACGCAATACTCTCTGAGGCAACCACAGAGGTGAATGTAATGAATGAACCGTGTGCAAGAGAGTGAGGTTTATCCATGAATGCACCGTTCCGATACTGATAGTTTCATCCAATCAGAGCGCGTCATTTATTCACCGCCGATAAGCTTGTTGCTCCGCTTCCCAAACACTACCTAGCAACGTATACGCTCTAGTTAAGGCCGCCGGTTTAAAAATACGAAATTTGTACACATTTCTAGCATTTTGATGCAAAAATGCGATTTGGGAAACTTTTGCATGGATTTAGGTATCCAAAACGAATGAAAGGGGCAAGGTTCATTACATTTCACAAGCCCCAAACAAAGCAAAAGAGCTGTTTACGCTTGATTGTAACGCATTTGACCCCATTCATTTAGCAGATTTAAAGGCTTTGAAGACAGCAGATTAGATTTTGATAGAAAACCCAGCATAGAAACTATTGGGACAAAAGGAAGAATTGTGGATTTTCAACGTGGATTTCTTCTTTTGTCTCAATATTTAGCAAACTTGTGTTTTATTAGGGACGTCAAAATCGGGCTTGTTTGGGAAAAGGTGAAACACTTTCTCTGTTACGATGCTGCAACTGATTAACTCAAAATCATTCTCCTTGCATTTTCCATACAGGTACGAACATAACATCCAATCCAAGCCTCCAGCTGCTCATCCCGAGTAGAAATCAAGTTGAATGTTAGTTGTAAATCAGTGGCGGATCCAGAGGGGGTTCGGGGGGGGGGGGGTCAAACGAACCCCCCTCTGAAGCCTAATTCTTTCAATTTCATGCAGAAAATCAAAATTGTATATTAATAGCAAAACGAACCCCCCTAAATGTAAATTCGGCCCCACCCTTTTAGAAATCCTGGATCCGCCACTGTAAATGGACGCGGGGCATAAAATTACTGAGAGTGTTAGATCTACTAAGTGTAGAAAGTTGGATGTAGATCTAAATCACTGGCACTTGACCCCAATATAATGACCTACATACATACATAATATATTATGTTATTTATAGTATCAATGACCTACATATCAGTAATATACTTATTAGGATCGAGCGCCAGTGATCTAAATCTACTAACATGAATAGCCTTCAAAGAAAAGTAGAAAACAGGTTGAGTATCAGCATGTTCTTCTTTTCTCTCTATGCCTTTCAAAATGACATTTATTCAGAATCAGGTATTATTTGGGAAAGGATTAACAAAATAGGTTTAAGCCAAGGGCGGATCCAGATTTTTTTCCAGGGGGGGTCAAAGCCCAAACAATGGCTTAAATATGTGTTAAATATGTTTTATATAGTCAAAATTCAATTTTTGATCAATTCCAGGGGGGTCATGGCCCCTGACCCCATCCCTTGATCCGCCCTTGGTTTAAGCTGTGTGATGATTTTGCCATTGATTCAAGTACCACCACCATTGCTTTTTCATACACTTGTTTTATTTTTTTAAATAAAAATGCACAAAACAATTCAAGTCAATGTGCTTCATTTCACTGTTTGGTCTACTTGATAAATTGGTTAAACCTTCATTCAACTCCTTTTGATAGAAGATCAATCTGGAAAAAAAAACACACACACAAAACAGTTAGTATGAGTGTTAATTCATTAAAAAGTCACTAAACTTTCTAACTTTTGACCCTTTTCAGAATAATACTTGCAAATAAGCATACTCACAAAGTATATTTATTTGTAAACAAGAACTGCTTTGAACACACTGGGGCCATTTAATCCCAAATTTTGATGATAAAACAACTGATACATGTGGCAAACACAGCAATGCATATGATGAACAGCAAAATACATTTGTAATTATAAAAATCTTTTGTTATTTCAAATCCTAAGTCATATGATTTGGGGCCAGGAGCATGGGGTTTAATGTTTTGTGTGTGCTTTCAACATCAAAATAAATTGACAAAGCACCACAAACTCCTTTGTAGCTTTATGGGTAATTTGGTCACCTACCTTAATAGAATATTTTGGGAAAAGGATTTAAATCAGGTTATATCAAAGGTCATTAAGGTACTACACCCCTAATGAGATTCATACATATCCAAACTTATTTGGTCCAGGTTGTAAACATTCGGGGGAACGTTCACCGCTGAAAATTTACGTTGACCGAATAAGTTTGGATATGTAATGAATGTGTCGCGCGAAAAAATCCGATGTCACATATATATCTTATTCGGGGTGTACTACCTTAAATTAATATTTAGCTCACAAAAAGCATTTTTCCTTCAACTGTAATTTTGTTCATGCTTTTATGCACTGACACCAAAATGTAGAACCTTATGTTGGCCATATCTTGCTTCCTACAAAGAGACTTTCATCAAGATAATATTAATATTAATGTTTACAACTTACCAATGAAACAATAGATTCTCAGGAAGAACTGGAAATCCATAAATATGTTTCCGAGAAGTGAGCATGAGAGTGTCTTGAATTCTTCAGCATGGATTCACCTGTTATTTGAAAGATAATTCTCAATATAGGCCTACATGGTATTTGGATTTGTGCATGCAAATGCTTTCCACATTATACTATCTATCTAGTCACAATATCCTAACTTATTATGACAATGGCAATAAATATCATTGAAAAAAGATAAATCCTGACCTCAAATAACAAAGATTTGAAAAATGCTCCTAGAATTGCATAAAGATTGAATATTATTATAACATATAATTCTAATCACTTATCCCTATCCCAAACAACAATCAAACTAACTGATCCAGGTTGAAAGACCAGAGTGCATTCACATTTAAAACTATTGAATTAAAGAAATCTCTTCTTTTCACTAAATGATTTTTAAAGGCAGTAGCTATTTGTCTGGTTCAGACTATAAGTCATTTATATTATCTGTCAGGAACCGGATAACTAGCCATATAGAGCTGTTAACATTATTTGTACGGAACCATACAAGCCGCTATAAATGATGCATTGGAGATATTTGTGCATTCTTACTGGTGGATGTGTTGTAAATACATTTATCCATAAAAATATCTTCATTGAATATGAATGAGGTTACTAAACTGTCTGAACAGAATATCATTTAACCTGTAGATATAGCTTTTTGTCATTTGGAAATAAATGACAATTTTGTGCTGAGCTGTTAACTACTAGTAAGTTTTTTTTTTTTATTTTGTTACCTTTGGACTAAGAGGGACCTTCTGGTGAGTCCATAAAACCAGAAATGCATCTGATTTAGTAGATGACAACCAGATGTCTATTTTTTGGGACCAAAGACAAAGTAGGCAAGGGATTTTCTATGTTTTAACTTGTTTTCTCATTAACCCCATGGAATAGTTACAAAAGTAGCAAAGGGTTGATACCCAAATGGAAGGAAAAAATCCCCAAGCCCCCATACACCTTTAAGGAAACCCCTGAATTATAATATTAATGGCTAATTGTTTGGCTCTGAACAAACAAAACTCAGCTGTGTATAGGTAATCTGTCCGGGACCGGAAAAATTTATAGCTTTTAGCAGAGTACAGGCAATTAGTCCGGTAACATGTATGTATACAAATAGACACTTTTATTCTTAAAAAAACATCCTGCATACTACTCATGCAAGCTAGGAATTGTTTGGGAAAGGGGTAAATAACTGATTAGTCTCATTTGGCAATGAGTACAAACAAAGATCAGCCTCTTTTGTGAAATATGATCTTTATCTTCTTTACATCTGGTAGAATAAAACACAGAAAATATTGACAATTTGCTACCTTGGCTTGGATGGAAGGAAAGTTCATTGAAACCTACTTTCACTTTCACTTTATTATTGGCGTTGGAAAGGCTTGGTTAAAACTGCTTAGATGTAAACTCTATAGTACTGAGATTTAAAATGAAATCACTTACCATACTTAACAAGTACAACGTGACTGTACAATCTCCTCATCCCTCATTTCACTGGGAAAGGATGCATATCCTACTTTCATTTTGAGCTTCGACCTGCAGCCAGCAACTAGCGACACTTTCACGCCTGGATTTCCGGATTAATCTTGGTGTTATGAATATAACCTTGGTTGTAGTAATTCTGTCCTGTTTTTAAAATTCGACCAGCATGTTTTTTGTGGTCAGGTAGATAAAATATAGAAATATTCTCCGAAATAGAATATTGGATTTTGTTTGTGAAGCATAGCAACAGTAACTAGGGGACTGATTTATCGCGGAACGGTGCATGGCACTGTACTTTCGTTTTAAAATAGACTGGATTTTGATATCAACTGTGACCCACATATGAAGTTTTGACATTCTGGTGTACACGTTTACAATGCAGTGGCGGATCAAGGGGCTGAGGGAGTTTTCGAGGTTCAAAGGAAACCCTTATCAGCAGCGGATCCATACCTTGTAAGGGGGTTCGAAATTACAAATAGGCGGTTCCTTTCTCTTATTATTGCAAAATTCTGACTGGAGTTTTACATGAAATTAAAATAATTAGGCTTTACAATTCCTGGCACAAGCCTGCCAGCTTGCTCGTTTTTGAGCTAGGTGACCTCTGAATCCCCCTAACCACTGCGAGGGTCAGCAGGTCAGGTTAACACCATGTGGGCAATAAAATTCCAGTCATTGTAGATTAATAGTCCTGATAAGAAAATACCAACACAGAGCCGCACGTTTTCTTAGCTAGGTTTTATAGCATTAATTATGTCAATGTCCATGCGAAAAAGTTTAAGAACTGGTTCTAGAATGTTCTTGTGTATCAATTTTAGAACATTGTAGAGTGTTTTAAAGTGGCAATTCAAGAACTGGGATTCTAGAATTAGTTCTATAAGTTCTAGAACATTCTAGAACCAGTTCTTTAACAAGTTCTAGAATCAATTGGTGAATATTAAATGCTCTAGAACTAGTTCAAAAACTAGTTCAAGAAACATTTCTTTGCATGGAAAATGTAGGAATGATCCTTGGGTAAAAGGATTCAATTTTTTTAACAGATTTTGATTCCATTACAGACTCTGGCTGCCGCGGCATGAAAAAATGGGAAAATATCCCAATCTTTAAAAATCTTCTTCTCCCTAACCAGTTGGCCAATATCCTTTAAACTTCACACGAATGATCCTTGGGTAAAGGGCTTTGGAGTTGAATTTGATTGGTTGAAACTGTAGCAGTTGCGCACAGGAGTAAATGGACATTTTTGAGAAAATGGGCATTTTTTCTTAAATTCAAGGGCAGATAATTCAAGAACGAAATCAGTTATCTAAATTCTGTAAGCGGTGTGCACAACTAGACACCATGGAATTTCATTGTGGCAAGTTTGATCAAATTCTGATCAAAACTGTAGGAGAAGTTGCGCACACAAGAAATTGGGCATTTTCTAATTCAAGGGCAGATAATTCAAGAAGGAAAATAATTAATTAGCACTCTCCCTAAGAATCATGCAGAAGGTGATAAGTGACTAGTCACAGAAATCATTTATTTTACCTTCATTTAATCAGATATGTTGAAAAACTTCCAAAACCAAGTGCGTTCCTTTTTTCTGACAGTCGTTGCTATGGAAACCAAGAAACAAAATTTTTCAGAGATTGGCAGAAAACCCCTAAATGAAAATTGGAAAATTAACATTTTTCAGGTTGGTATTTGAAATATAATAATTGTTTAGATTGTCTGTACTATATCAATTATCTCAAGTATGACGATAGGTGCATTTAATATTGTATTGAAAAATCAAAAATATATTTTAGATTATGTTGCATAGCAACCGAAGTTCCATCACTGAAATCAAATTTTCAATCTTCAAATTTTTGACATTTTCAAACCAAATCATCTTCTAACAGCATCCTTGTATATTTAGAATACATATAGTTTCTTAATAACAACCTCTTGTTTTCGAAAAATCAAGAATAACATCTTGGAAAATGTTTCTATTTTTTGTAACCATAGCAACCAAACCATGGAACCGTCACAAAATTTACAAAAAATGACATTTTCAGACCTAAAAATCTTTGAGGAACAAAGGTGGATATGAAAAATGCATACAATACATTAATGGTCAGGACTTGTCTTCTAGAAGCAAAGAACAAAATAACTCAAAATGTTTCCATTTTTCGTAACCATGGCAACCAAAAAAATGGAACCATCACCAATTTTACAAAAAAGAGACATTTTCAATCACAAATATCTCATAAAAGCAAAGATGAATATGAACAATACATATAGTGCATAAATGATCAGTCCTTGTTTTTAAAAAGACAAGAATAAATTAACTCAAAATGTTTTTATTTTTTGTTACCATGGCAACCAAATGATGGCACCATCACCGAGTTGACAAAAAATGACATGTTCAAATCAAAATATCTCCTCACAGCAAAGTTGAATAAGAATAATGAATACACTGACTAATTGGTCATCACATGTATTTTAACAGAAAAGAATAAAATAATTAAAAATGTTTCTATTGTTCGTCACCATGGCAACCAAAGGATGGTAATGTCACCAATTTAACAAAAAATGGTATTTTCAAACCAAAATGTCTTCTTACAATAAAGGTGAATATGAACAATGCATATGGTATCTTAATGGCAAGCAGTTGTTTTTAAAAAGCCAATAATAAGATAACTAAAAATATATCTATTTTTTGTAACCATGGCAACCAAATAATGGTACAATCACCATTTTTTACAAAGAAATGACATTTTCATACCAACATATCTCCTGACAACAGAGGTGAACATGAACAATGCATATAGTGCCTTAATGGCAATCACTTGTTTTTAAAAATCTAATATAAAAATTAATCAAAACGTCTCTGTTTTTGTAACCATAGCAACGAAACCATGGAACTGTCAGCAGTCTAGCAAAAACGACATTTTCAAACTTCTTATCTCATGGCTTCAGAGATTAATATAAACAAAGAATATGTTGCCATATTGACTTATTATTGCTTTTTAAATACCAAGAAAAAATGACGAAATGTTTATAATTCTTGTTACCATGGTAATCATGCTATTAAACTGTCAACGATTTTACAAAGAAACAACCAAAAACGACGTTTTCCAATATGATTATCTCCAAACCAAAACATCTATAAAACATAACTACATTGCCTTAATTGTAATCAATTGTTTTATAAATACAGACAATTGAGAAAAAACTCTCAATGTGTCTGTTTGTTGTAACCATGGTAACAAAAATCAATAACTATACTGAATTATCTCCTTATAATAAAGGCATATATTTTCAATGCATATGTTGCATTAGATTTTATGACATACTCTTTTTATACGCCAACCTAGGAAGTAGAGGGGGGTATATTGGTTTCAAAATGTCTGTCTGTCCGTCTATTTCCGTGCTCTAAGTCAAGAACTGGTTGACCTAGGATCATGAAACTTTACACAGTTGTTGCCCATGACCCAAGGAGGATTTTAGATCACCAATGTCAAAGGTCAAGGTCACAATCGGACTTTGTTTAAAATCCGTTTCCGTGCTCTAAGTCAAGAAGCTGTTGACCTAGGATCATGAAACTTCACACAGTATACTGTTGTTGCCCATGACTCAATGAGATGCCCTATTGTTTTTGGGTCACAAAGGTCAAGATCACAATCGGAATTCGTTTAAAATCCGTTTCTGTGTTCTAAGTCAAGACCCGATTGTCCTAGGATCATGAAACTTTACACAGCTGTTGTCCTTAACTGAAGGAGGTGCCCTATTGCTTTTGGGGCACGAGGGTCAAATGTCAAGGTCACAATTGGACTTTGTTATGCTCCCCGAAAAAATTTCGGGGGAGCATATAGTCGCCATGCTGTCCGTCCGTCCGTCCGTCTGTCTGTCCGTCCGTCCGTCCGTCCGTATGTCCGTCCGTCCACAGCCAGATCTCAACAACCCTTGGGCCAAATTCAATGAAACTTCACATGTGGACTCCCTGTGATAATCCCTAGGGACCTTTTTCTCCGTTTCTCAATTTGAGGCTGCATCATGGAAAAAGGGGCCTTAATGTAAAAATTAGTTTTTTCTCTGATTTCTCTTCATGGGCAGAATTTAATGCAATTTTGTAATTTTGTATTTTGTGAGATGTTCTAGACCAAAATTCTATAAATAATGTGTGTACAAAAAATCTGTCATGGGAAAAAGGGGGCTTAATGTCTGATAGTTTTTATTTTGTGACAAACACTTATTCGGGGAGCATAATCCGTCTATGATGGCTCTTGTTTAAAATCTGTTTCCAACTAAAGAACCTTTTGACCAATAGCACTTTTTCAGTGACAAGGCACTAGTGGCGGGTATTTGTCCGCTTTGCGACAGTTCTAGTTTTCTCCAAAGCTAAATTGATGTTACTCAGAATATCTTACGATTTTAGTAACCATGGCAAACAAACTATATTTCTGTTAGCAATTTGTTTAACAAAACTGTGACGAGATGTTTGTGTATGCAAGGCCTAAGATCTTACTGCTTAAATCATGTCAATTTTCCATTTTTACCAGTTATGTCACTTTGGTTACCATGGATACCATGAATCTGAAACGTTTTTGACTTTAACTATCTTATGTAGAACATGGTGAATCAGTATATAAAGTCTTTGCTGAAACTTTGTATCCTAGCTTGTTGTTAGGAAAAAAATGATCAGACAGTTTATATAATAGCGAAAATGCGAAATATAGTCCTTATTCATTGCCTTGGTTACCAGATGAATAAAATAACTTGAGTATGAAAGGATCTTTTTTCCATTTAGAAGGCATATAATTATTTTATATTTCTAATCTGGAACTTATTCAATTCACACAACTTTTTCCCTCAAATTGCGCTTGACAAATGAGCAAAAACTGATTTCGAGCTTTGTGGTGATATTCATGTTGCAATGGAAACCATATTTAGACACAAAATCAAACATGCTAGTTTTCATATTTTCGAGTTTGTACTGATTTTTCTAATATCATATTGATTTATGCTAATAGAGATAACTTGAACAGAAATTTACAGAAGTTTAGATGAAAGCGAAAATGTAAAATGCAGCCTTTGTACGTTGCCATGGTTACCATATGATTAAAGTTACTTGAGTATATTTTTCCATTTTGTAGGCATAACATGATAACATGATAGACTATTTCTGAGCTTGAGTTATCTCACTTCGCTCAACATATTTCCTTCAATTATGCTTTTGAAATAATAAAAAATGTTACTTTATTCTTTTTGGTTGTCGTCAAGTTGTCATGGAAACCAAATTAAGGAAGAAAAGTCGAAACTTTTAGTGTGCGCATTTTCATGTTTATATAAATGCTTTAAATAGCATATTAATTCATTCTAGGTTGTATATGTTTGGTTGCAATTTTACAACTTAAATTGTGTAAATTTACCGTTTTTACTAATTCTATATTACTTTGGTTACCATGGATACCAGGAATCTGAATCATTTTGCATGTTTTTATTTTTTCATTTTGGACATGATGCATCAGTATATATTCCCAAAGCTGACACTTTGTATCCTAGTCATGCTGTTACTAAATAATTTGAACAGAAATTTGCTACGTTTATGTATTATCGAAAATGCAAAATACAGCCTGTGCTTGTTGCCATGGTTACAATATGAATAAATAACTGTAGTATATTTTTCCATTTTGTAGGTATTATATGATAGAGTAACTCCGAGCTTAAAAGATCTCAGTTCAACTCAACATATTCCCTTCAACTATGCTTTTAAAATAGGCAAACATGTGATTCTATGTTTTGTGGTTGTTTTCATGTTGCCATGGAGACCAAATTTAGAAAAAAAGTCAAATTTATAGTGTGCACATTTTTATCTTTGTATCAATGCTTCAAATAGCATATTAATCTATTCTAATTTTTATGTGTTTGTTTGCAACCTTATGACTTGAATTTTGTCAATTTTCGATTTTTACTAATTCTATGTCACTTTAGTTGCCATGGATACCATGAATCGGCAACATTTTTGACTTTTTTATTTTATCATTTAGGCAATGAATCATTGGTGTATACTCCCAATGCAGAAACTTTGTATCCTAGCCATGTTGTTAGGAATAAATTTGAACAAAAATTTGCTCAGTTCATATAGTAGCGAAAATGCAATCCATAGCCTGTGTTTGTTGCCATGGTTACCAAATAAATAAAATAACTTGAGTACATTTTTATTTTTCATTTTGTAGGCATAACATGAAAGGATATTTCTCTGCATAAATTATCTCACTTCACTCAACATATTTCCTTCATTTATGCTTTTAAAATAAGCAAAAAATGTGATTTTATGCTTATTAGTTGTTTTTGTGTTGCCATGGAAACCAAATTGAGAAGGAACAATCAAAATTTCAGTGTGCACATTTGAAGGTATGAATCAATCCTTTAAATGACATATTAAATGATGCTAGTTGTTATGTTTTTGTTTGCAATTTACAGCTTAAAATATGTCAAATTTCCATTTTTAGTGATTTTATGTTACTTTGGTTACCATGGATACCATGAATCTGAAACATTTTTTGACTTTTTATTTTTTTCATGTCGGACATGAGACATCAGTGTATATTCCCAATGCAGAAACTTTGTATCCTAGCCATGCTGTTATGAATAAATTTAAACAAAAATTTGCTCAGTTCATATAGTAGCGAAAATGCAAATCATAGACTGTGTTTGTTGCCATGGTTACCAAATAAATAAAATAACTAGAGTATATTTTTATTTTTCATTTTGTAGGCATAACATGAAAGGATATTTCTCTGAATAAATTATCTCACTTCACTCAACATATTTCCTTCATTTGTGCTTTTAAAATAAGCAAAAAATGTGATTTTATGCTTATTGGTTGTTTTCGTGTTGCCATGGAAACCAAGTTGAGAAGGAACAATCAAAATTTTAGTGTGCACATTTGAAGGTATGAATCAATCCTTTAAATGACATATTAAATGATGCTAGTTGCTATGTTTTTGTTTGCAATTTTACAGCTTAAAATATGTCAAATTTCCATTTTTAGTGATTCTATATTACTTTGGTTACCATGGATACCATGAATCTGAAACATTTTCCGACTTTTTATTTTTTCATGTCGGACATGAGACATCAGTGTATATTCCCAATGCTGTAACTTTGTATCCTAGCCATGCTGTTAGGAGATAATTTGAACAGAAAATTGCTAATTTAATACGGTAGCGAAAATGCAATATACAGTCTGTGTTTGTTGCCATGGCAACATATTATGTGAAACCATTTTCGCTTTTCCATTCGTGAAATTTATAGCTAACATAAGCATAAGAGTTCTGGATTAGAAAAAGTCATTGTGTATCAAAGGGTAAATATACACTACTATCTTCAAAATGTACATTTTTCCTTGTTTCAAAAACAGGAAATCTTGCCGTTGGGGAGAAAATCTTTCTCTGGCCGTTGCCATGGTAACGGTACAGCTACAACACTTTCCTTTCGGCTTTCAAACTTTTATGACAAAAGGAATCAATTGGGCAAGCAATTTTTTGAATTCGGAAAAAGTCACTTATCACCTGCATGATTCTTAGGGAGAGTGGTAATTAATTGAATTCCGTAAGCGGTGTGCACAACTAGACACCATGGAGATTAATTGTGGCAAGTTTGGTCGAATTCCGATCAAAACTGTAGGAGGAGTTGCACACACAAGAAATTGCTAACGGACGGACAGATGGACGGACGGACAGATGGACAGACAGACGAGCGGGGCCATAACATAATATGACCCTTCGGGCGTATAAAAAGCAAACATTTGGCCAACTTGAACAAAGTTTGGCAGGAATATTAATTTTCTGGAGTGACTGTTTAAACCTTTGTCGTGAATTTCTCGAAAAACGTGGACATGGCAGGTCGGGGCTTAACTTCCTCTTACAATAAGCATATTGATACTAATCGTGTAACGTATTTCATTCTGAAAGTTGAATCTGATGACAAAAATCAAACTGGAATTGATGATGATATTCAATAGTAAATATGTATGCAAATGCTACTACAAGCCATATGATTGAATGCAAATGAGACTTCATTACATTCAAAGGAAATTAATTGTAAATACAAAATTTATATTGTTCACAATCCAAACATGTATACACCTCAGGTGAGCGATTACAGAGCCATTCTGGCACTCTTTTCACAAACGACATACGACGAACACAGGGTAATCACAAAAGCTGAGCATATTGTGCTCATGTGAGCAAAAAATTTAATCAGAAGACAAATGATGGTCACGATTCGCTTGTAAAAAGAACTCTGATGGGTTCTAGAAATTAAATTAAGCTTTAAAGGGACATAAGATTCCAATTTCATTCTTTTAAAGTATGTCATGATGGGCAGGTTTAAAAAATGTGACCAAAGTGTGACATTTAAATGTTAAGAATAACAGCTAATTTTACAGAATATCATCCAGATTTCTTAATTAGGGTGGCTAAAAACTATTCTAAATAGTTAAGCAGTGTTCAAATTATATTTTAAATTCATATTCGCTACGTTTTAGATAAAATTGTGTGCACAATCTTGGAAAATGACAACAAAAAAGCGTTTCACTCCTGACAGCATATATATTGCACAATATGAGAAATTGTAACCCACGAATCACTAAAAAGTAGGGTGCTGAATGCCCACAAGGTTGATGGCTTCCTAAAAAAATTTGAGTGGTAGATTTCTGGCTGAATAGACAAAAATGAGAACACATTTTGAAAAATAAAAGTGTTTCACTCCTGACATAAAATTCAGAGGGGTATTGTATAAAACAGGCTCCACATCCTAAACCAATGAAGATAAGATAAAAAGTAATTTTAAGATGATGATGCACATGTTGTTTTATGAATTACAAGTGCTTTTTGTAGTATCCTGTCACTGTCTTTTATTTAATATAGCTTAGAAACTTGGTAAAAGTGTTAAGTGTCACACAAAAACGTTTCACTCCTGACATTTTTGACATGTTTTAATGACATATCTTTTTTATTTGTGGAGCGATTTTCTTTAAACCTGGTACCCAGTATATAGACACAATAACACATCTTTTTAGCATTGATTGGGTTGAAAATGTTTCTCTGAAAAAGCCGTGGCATGTAAAAAGTGAATGGTCACATTTTTTTTAAACTTGTCCTGATGCAAATATTTGTTATTCTTATGCGTAGAAATGGTATCATTTTTCAAGTTGTTATTTAGAAGCGAAAAATATTCCTTTAAAGTTGAGACAGAAATGACAAAATCCATATATAAATCTGAACTGTTGTCCACAACAATTTGTATAATTTTAGCACAAAACTATATATTTCTCGTTAACAGTTTAATATTTAGGCTTGAAATTTGCAGAAGGTTCATAATAAAATTTGCTCTTTCACATAAAATAAAAGTAAAATGTATGAAAAAATAAATGTGAAATGTCACTTTGAGAACCTGAACTTTAAGACCTTAATTGCTCAGATAATTTATCTTAGGGTTTCCAGTGGTTGCAAAACTTCACTATCATGTTCTAGAACTTTGAAATTTCTTGAAACACAGTTCAAGAAATTCAAGATCTTGAGCCAAGTTCAAGAATATTATAGGTTTTTGAACCAAAGTTCAATGCCTTAAGGTTATAGAACGTAAGATTAATAACTTTAAGGTTCTAGAACTTATATTCAAGAACTTTTTTCATATTCTACAAACTCAAGTTCAATGGGTTCAAGAATTTTGATGTTCTTGAACTTTATACAGGTTACAAAACCCAAGTTCTTGAAGTTGAAGAAAAATTCTATGGGTTCACCAAAAGGTGTAGAAATAGAAATGCATTCTTGAACTTTTTTCGCAGGGATATTAGCCTATACCAAAGTGCCTGGTCCAATTTCAAAGATGTTGCAGACGAAATTTTCAAATGAATAAAACTATTTTGTTTGGTCTTTCGTGGAAGAAAACATTGCCTGAAATAAAGAAAATGCTTGTCACAATTTCTTCTTTTTCTTAAAATGTTTTCCACTTTTTTATAATTTTGGAAGTCAAAACGAGTCATTGTGTGGAAATGGTGGTTTATAGTTGATGGTTATTTATTATCATGTGTTTCTACTCTTAAAAGAAAATATATCTGGACATGGATTATGAACACCAGCCGTGATAATGTATAGTGTTGAATTATTTACTATAAGTCGATTCACCTAAACAAGATGTTGTTCTTTGAAGGAAACAAAAAATGTTGCAGGTATTTTAACACTTTTCATTCTATTCACCTTAAGTTTTTGGCAGGAAAAAGAGTCTAAATATATGTAGGGTTGAATGAGAAATAATTTGTTTTAACTGGGAAAAGACCTAAAATAGTTCACAACAGTGCCTGACTTCAAAAATCTAATGAGAGCATGACAGTGTTGTCAGGCATAAAACCTTATAACGATCTATTTGTTAACACAAAGGGTTCTCAGATTACACTCTGGGCCTTCAGTAAACATTCGCTGGGCCTTCAGTAAACATTCCATGAAGGAATCGCTGGCCCCATGGGGTTATTTAGGGTCAGAGTAGTATAATTGATGGACCAGATAAAATCGGTGGTTTGGGGAAAATTTCTAGAGGAAATACTACTTGTGCGCTATACTGTTTAGAGGAGGTTCGCTTGACTCCCGCACCCAATCTGGATATGCCACTGTCTCTGCAGCCTGATTATTTCAGTTTCATGCAGAAATTAAGTAAAAATTGTGTAATACTTGGGAAACGAACCTCTCTATTTGTAAATTCGAACTCCTCACAAAAATCCTGAATCCGGGGCAGCAACGAGTACGCAGGAAGTATTGAAAATTGAAGTAAACCATAAAAATAATCATTTCAGGCGTTGTTTGATTCATTATCAATAAATCACTAAGGAAAAAACGAGAATAAATCAACAGAAATAGTTCTGCATGACAATTTCGCAGTAAACCGTAAATAGTATTAACATTTCGGGCGTTGTTTGATTCAATTATCAATAAATCGGCGAAAACAATCGACAGGAATAGTTCTGCATGACACACGGAACATACCTAATCATAATTTCGAAAATGGATGCCCTGTTTCGAAAAAAGGCAAAGTTCCGTACCCAGTTTCGAAAATAGGCATGCCCGGTTATGAAAATAAGCAAAAATCTCAATAAAAGGCACAACATATATACTCGGCAAAACTGATAACGCATCACTCAGATCTTTGTTAATATTTTGTTAAAGAATCTACACAATATGTTCAAAATTTGCTCATGCCGACTACCACCATTTGATAAGAGGCCTGTGAAATTTCATCGTAAATGCTACTGTCTGTTGTGAAATATTGAACATTTAATAAGGACACCTTTAGTTCTAAAATTCAGAAAATCGGAACTTTGATTGAAATGGGAAACTCACGCATAACTTTCAAACATTTTGTATTGGCTGAAAGAGTTCCTGTGTAAAAAGTAACCCTTCCTCAAACAAACCGACGGCTTTAACTCCTTTGTTGGCCCGTAATTTATTCCCGCAGAGGTAATGTTACATCAGAAGTGTCGTTGGTGTCATTGTTGGCGTCGACGGCGACGTCGGTTACGTAGACAAAAACGTATCGGTCTATATCTCATGAACTGCATGAGATGCAGTCTTGATATTTCACGACATAATTCACGCATTTTTGAAGCACCTATACTACGTGAGAATGTCTATTGTACTGATATGTGTCGTATCCTCTGCATGACGGCGCAAAAACGGCTGTCGTTCGACGACATAATATGTGTCATTTCCTGAAATTTTGGAGTTTGTGCGTTTTTCCGGTTAAAAATGTTATAGAAGCTTGTAATCTTTGTCGCTAACGCAAAATTTCAAAACATGACGTCAACTTGCGACGTCAAGGTTCGGGCGGCCGAAATTTCTGTGTAGGATTGGGAAAAAACAACAGGGAATTTAAAATTCGAAAACAATTAAAAAGAGCAGCTGGGCGCTGGGTTTCAAACTGCTTCCACGCCTACCGTATAGCACGGACCTGATATTATTAGACTTTAAAGCGTTCCCGGAGATTAAAGCTGAGCTCAGAGGTGCGCGATTTGAGAACGCCAAATAAATTCCATTATTCACTCTTAATTTTCACTCAAATATTCTTACGATCAAAGTCGGTACAATAACATATAAGCAAAGTGGGGTTGAAGGCAAATTGAATGCATCCGTACACCAAACATACTTCGTTCTTTACGATTACGTACACGTCCACCTTACGTTGGCGTTCCCTTGTCTTGTGTTCACAGACAGGCCAGACTGAACCGGGGTGGGGACACTGTCCATTGACAAGATGGCAGTGGAACCAAGTCGCTTTTGCAGATTAAGTCCGTTTGATTTTTACATGTATGAAGGCGTAATTGTGAGAGGATGGATCTCGCTAGTCAACGTCATTCAAAATGAACATTCTTGAGGCGACAGCGTCATGATATTGGGCTGGATTTCATATCACAGCAAACCTCACTTGCCATTATTCAATGAAACTTGATGGCGTATGACATTCTGCTAACATTTTCCAGTCTGTGGTTTTGTCATTCAAACCATTCTCCAGCAGGATTACGTCCATCCACACGTTGCTAGACACATGTGGAATTTTCTACAGTTACAGAATGTGGATGTCATAGACTGGCCAGCCAGATTGTAGGATCATACGCCAATCGAACACCTCCGAGACCATCTTTGAACGATAGGTAGGAGCATGGATGACGTCAATAACGTAACAACTATCGCACGTGTTCTCCTTCTGCAATTTGGGCGTATTTCTGTGGCTTTTGGTTGAGGACTCAATTAACAAGAGTTGTCCGCGGACAACGTAGCTCGCCTATACGGGAGCTTGTCACCAAAACATCTAATTTTAAAAGTAGGTCAAACTCCAAGGTCAAGGTCACAAGGTCAAAGGCGATGGTCACAAATGAAAGGTCTTCGCAGGAGGTATCCATGTGTGAAATATCGAGGCTCTATCTATAATAGTGCATGAGATATAGGCAAAGTTTTTAAAAGTAGGTCAAACTCCAAGGTCAAGGTCACTAGGTCAAAGGTCATGGTCCCAAATGAAAGGTCTTGTCGAGAACTATCTATGTGTGAAATATCAAGACTGCATCTCTAATAGTGCCTGAGATATAGACCAGGTTAAAGTTTTTTCAAGTGAAGACGCGACGGGACGGGACGCGACGCTGACGCCGACACTAGGGCTGTGACATTAGCTCCCCGGACATAAAGTCCCGGCTCACCAAAAAAAACAGCATGGTACTGTTATGTACAAACATAATGGACATACAAGGTACTGATTCCATGTGTGATTTTCAGAGTGCTACCCCTACCTTGTTTGGCGTCACACATCAAAGTTGTCGGTCTCAAATGCAACACTAGAAAGCCCTGTGGGGCTTGGTCGCTCCACAGGCCTGGATTTCATGTAATATCAAATCCAAGTTTTGACTAGATTTTTCAATACTTGTGGTTCTTAGAGTAAAAACAAAGTAAAAAGGAACAATAGTGTGGTCAAAGCAAAATGGAGATAAATGATTGATTAATATTTTGGGAATATTAGCGTGATAATAAAGTTGAAAACTGTAATTTTGCCAAATTCAAGAGCACATACATGTAATTCAGTATGTGAGTTTATAATCAGGCTGAAAATTAAACTCATGCAAGATCTTATGGTCACCATTATTCTGACCATTTGTTGATATTAGTCTACATTCGTGGCCGCACGCGTGAAAAAGGTGTCGAAAACTGATTTTTTTTGTCAATTTCAAGGGCACATAACTCAGATTGTTACAATGTGATCATCCTGAAAATTACACATAAGCAAGATCTTGTTGTCAACAAGATTCTTTCTAAGTGTCATCATGATTGATGAACATTTATGGTTGTTAGAGTGAAAACCAACTCGAAAATGGCAATTTTGTCAATTTCAAGGGCAAATAACTAAATATGTAAGATTTCAATCAAGCTGAAAATTACACCAAGGCAGGCTATTATAGATGTACTTATTCTGTTAAAGTTATGTCTTGATTGGTCAATATTTGTAGATTTAAGAGTAAAAATAAAGTCAAATCAGCTATTTTTGACATTCAAGGGCAGATACTTTAGGTTATTCTGCAAGGTGGGTAACCCATGTGACTTTTGGGAAGCGTTAACACCGAAAAAATCGTCCGCTTCAAGGTATGTTTTGTATAATTTCTCAGCTTATACTCTATTGATTTTGACGAGATAAAGTGCACGAAACGCACATTTGAGAGGGCTATCCCCGTGTGTAACTCACTCTGCTCCGAATCCCGTGGTTTCTTCAAACATTCAAGCCGAGCCCGGATAGCTCAGTCGGTTACGTCGGAGTCTGTCAATCCAGGGGTCTCGAGTTCGAACCCCGGCTCGGCCAGTATCCATTCTGACATTTGACAAAAGTCATTTGTCTCTCACCAATGGGTGTGAATCATCTATGTGAGAGAGCAGCTGGAGGCTCGGTTTGGATATTGTGGTTGTACTGGTGCGAGAAATACCAGGAACCCACGGTTAGGTGCTCCAGCCGCCGCGATATGACCCTGGTAGTTCAAAACGGCGTAAAACCCCAATAAACTCAAACTCAAACATTCAAGCGAAAGTTTTTGTCGGTGAACGTGAACGCTTCCCACTTTCGTTTTGCACTTACAAATACTTTGGCTCGAATGTTTGAAGAAACCACTGGATTTGAAACAAGGTGAGTTAGAGCCGGGAATAGTCCTCTCAAAGGTGCGTTCCGTGCACTTTATCTCAACAAAATCAATAGAGCATAAGCTGAGAAATTAAACAAAACATACCCTGAAGCGGACGATTTTTCCGTGTGGACGCTTTCCAAAAGTCACGTGGATACCCACCGTGTTCTGGTTCAATCCAAATTCTTTGAAGGAATCTTAGAGAGGGTCACCCAAGGGTCATTCCTGTGAAGTTTGGTTAAAATCCATCCAGTAGTTTTAAAGAAGATTTTTAAAGAAAAGGTTTACGGACTGACTGACGCACGCACTGACGGACGCACGCACGACGGACACGCCGCCATGACAATAGCTCGCTGACCTGAAAGGCAATAAAATTAATTGGATTACTGTTGTAAAGATATCAAATTACGTTGTCTGAAAATTTCATTTCAATCCGAACCCAGATAAGGGAGAATAAGCAGCAACTTACGAAATTACGTAACGTTTTCCCCTTATTATACGCCCGAAGGGTCGTATCATGTTATGGTTCCGGTCGTCCGTCCATCTGTCCGTCCGTCTGTCCGTTTGTTAGCAATTTCTTGTGTGCGCAACTCCTCCTACAGTTTTGATCGGAATTTGATCAAACTTGCCACAATGATTTTCCATGGTGTCTAGTTGTGCACACCGCATACGGAATTCGGATAGCTCTTTATGTTCTTGAATTATCTGTCCTTGAATGAAAAAAAAATGGCCAATTTTACTGACAAGCCCCTCTCGGGCGTATATGCGCCGCTCTGCGAAGCTCTTGTTATACATACTGTCAATGACATTTCTCCATCGTAACTGTAAATAACAGAAGTTGTGCTGAGAAGGCCAAATAACTCTTTTGTGAAGCAAGTGTTTCGGGTGCCTGAACAATATTGAATCGGACGGACTCTTTCACATGTAGCAGCACATTTTGTCATGTCAAATAAGAACTAGACCTTGAGCCACCAATAACCCCTGCTCCCCCCCAGGGGGAATTTTGAAGGGTATGATTTTCTGAAAGCTTATAACAAATGCTACAAGATGAGCATTGTTTGCACTCTGGCTGTTGGGGCTTTTGGCTGTAACCCTTATCTAAAACCCTTAACCCTTTTAAATTTTTCATGCAAATATACGAACATTTATTTGGTCATATCTTTATTGAATTTTGACCTACATATGTCAATATGGTATCAAATAAAAGCTTATGACTTGCTCTTTCATTTGTAGTTATTTTATGCAAATTATCTCATTTGCATATTCATGAATATTAATGATTTTCCTTAAAATTGTCAATTTTTGATTAAAATTTGGTTAATAATTTCCAAAACAAGGCGTTTCTGTCCGGAGGGAATTTTGTAAACTTGGTTTATCAGTAAGAACATTTTATTGGAAACATTTTGAGCCTTGTTTGCACTCTGGTAGTTGGGGCTTTTCAGCTTGACCTTATCTAAACCCTTAACCCTACCAAATCGTTCATTCAAATTTTGAAAATGAATTTGGTCATATCTTGGTTGAATATTTACACACAGATGTCAGAATGATATCAAATGAAAGCTTATGACTTGCTCTTTCATTTTAAGATATGATATGCAAATTAGCTCATTTGCATATTCATGAATATTAATTATTTTTTCTAAAATTGCGATTTTCGACCAAAATCTGGTAAATACTTTCCAAAACAAGACATTTTTGTGCAGGGGATTGTGTAAACATAACTAATCTTAAAGAAAATCATGTAAGAAACATTTTGAGCGATGTTTGCACTTTGGCTATTGGGGCATTTGGCCAAAACCCTTATCTAAACCCTTAACCCTATGAAATTGTTCAGTCATTTCAAAACGTTTTTTATCATATCTGGGTTGATTATTGACCTACAGATGTAAGAATGGTGTCAAATGAAAGCTTATGACTGTCCCGATAATTTGTTATAAATTTTATGCAAATTATCTCATTTGCATATTCATGAATATTAATGACATTACTTAAAACTGTGACCTTTTTAGCGGGTATTTGGTAAATACTTTCAAAAACATTGTGTTTCTACTCAAGGGGAATCATGTAAACATAGTTTATCTTAAAGAACATTTTATTAGAAACATTTTGAGCAATGTTTGCAATCTTGCGGTTGGGGCTTTTGGCCGTGACCCTTATCTAAACCCTTAACCCCATCAAATTTTTCATTTGAATTTTCAAAACGTTTTTTGGTCACAGCTTGATGGACAATTGACCTACAGATGTCACTACAGTATCAAATGAAAGCTTATGGATGACTCTTTCATGTGCTATTATTTTCTATGCAAATTAGTTCATTTGCATATTCATGAGAATTAATGATTATCCTTAAAATGGTGATTAAAGTGAAAATCTGTTAAATACTTTCAGAAAATACTTTCAGAAACAAGGCGTTTCTGTTCAGGGGGAATTATGCAAACATGATTTATCTTAAAGAACATTATAAAAATAACATTATAAGCGATGTTTGCACTGTGGTAGTCAGAGCTTTTGGCAAAACTCCTTATCTAAACCCTTAACCCTATCAAATTGTTCATTAAAATTTTCAATATGTTTTGGTCATCATCTTGATCAAAAATTGACATACGAACGTCATAATGGTATCAAATGAAATCTAGCGAATGCATGTATATTGGCAATTTGCTCATTTGCTTATTCATGAATATTATTGATTATTAATATTTTTTTAGATGTTTGGGATAAAACCACATTTATCGTGGAAAATCCATAAAATGTATTCCATTTGACAGTGCTAAAGTATGTGTTATATAGTAACCCTGTAATGTTAAGTACATAGTAACCCTGTTATGTTTAGTACAATAAATGCTGATGATTCTTTGCATTAAATAGACATTCTAGTGTAGATCTATGTCGGTTTCCATTATGATAACCTAGCCAAACTCCCAGAGTGTAAGTAATTCCAAGATTGCCACCAAGTGTGATGTTAATCATTTTTGGCCATATTGTCCTAAAACAGTGCAAAAAGTAAGTGTCTTAATATGGGATTACATATGCTGATCTAAACCAGGTTTTAGTTGTAGCATTTAAATATCTGGAAAGAATTGAACTGAAGATATCTATGGCTATCTAATGCCATCCTTGAAAACATATGCCATATTGAAAATATTGTATATGTATCGCAAGGGAACTATTTTCAAACCATTGTGAGGTTATACTATGCTGAAAGCACATATAAGACATATAGGTTCGGAAGAATTTATAAGTACATTCAGGATGGACTGTCGGTAGTATGGATCAGTTCACAGTTCACATCTGTTTTGATCTGATACAGACAAATAAATGCATCGTAAATAACTGCAATAATCTTTTGATCGCAATCGGTTATTGTCGGTACTCTAGCTACATACGTACAGCGAGTACATTTCTTGATTTATGCATCTGATACATAGGCTTTACATATGGCACCCCAAGCTTAAATTATCTGAAGTTAAAATACCTCATTAGAGCATACAGGAATGGTAACACCAGTGTCCCTGATCTGTCAGCCACATATCAAATACACTTACGGCCAACAAATTGACTTGGCTATGAGGAATACACAAGGAAGGGCTCTCCAGATTGAACAAAATCATGCTGTTTTCTCTATGTGAATGGCAAAAAATGGGACTTGACAATTGCTTAACAAGTTTATTCTGCTATATGTATGCAATTTGTCTACATTCCAGGATCTCTATTCAGCCATAAAAATTACAAAAAAATGAAATAATTAAATTTATATGTGTATAAGAATAAAGTCCCGCAGGTTAGACACCAAATGGAAACTAAATACATACATTGATAATAAGATTTATAGGAACAAAATATGATGGGTTGCACACTTTAAAGTCGCAGTTACTTCCAAACAAAACACCAAATAGATCTCAAACAAGGCTTATATGTTGTTAAAAGAGCGAACATGGATATCAGATGGTTAAAAACTCACGAGAAAGAAAAAAATCCCACCTTTTTGTAGGTATTTAACTTGAAAACAATCACAATTTGTAGATAAATCATTAATGTGCATGCATATGCAAATGAGCCAATTTGCATAAAATAACTGCAAATTAAAGAAAAAGTCATTAGCTTTCATTTGATACCATTCTTACATCTGTAGGTCAATATTCCATCAAGCTGTGACCAAAAACGTTTTGAAAATTCAAATGAAAAATTTGATGGGGTTAAGGGTTTACATAAGGGTCACAGCCAAAAGCCCCAACCGCCAGATTGCAAATATTGCTCAAAATGTTTCTAATAAAATGTTCTTTAAGATAAATTATGTTTACATGATTCCCAATGAGTAGAAACACAATGTTTTTTAAAGTATTTACCAAATACCCACTAAAAGGGTCACAGTTTTAAGTAATGTCATAAATATTCATGAATATGCAAATGAGACAATTTGCATAAAATTTATGGCAAATTTTTGAGACAGTCATAAGATTTCATTTGATACCATTCTTACATCTGTAGGTCAATATTCAACCAAGATATGATAAAAAACGTTTTGAAATGACTGAACAATTTTATAGGGTTAAGGGTTTAGATAAGGGTTTTGGCCAAATGCCCCAACAGCCAAAGTGCAAATATCGCTCAAAATGTTTCTTACATGATTTTCTTTAAGATTAGTTATGTTTACACAATTCCCCTGCACAAAAATGTCTTGTTTTGGAAAGTATTTGCCAGATTTTGGTCGAAAATCGCAATTTTAGGAAAAATAATTAATATTGATGAATATGCAAATGAGCTAATTTGCATAACATATCTTAAAATGAAAGAACAAGTCATAAGCTTTCATTTGATACCATTCTGACATCTGTGCGTAAATATTCAACCAAGATATGACCAAATTCATTTTCAAAATTTGAATGAACAATTTGGTGGGGTTAAGGGTTTAGATAAGGGTCACGCCGAAAAGCCCCAACCGCCAGAGTGCAAACAAGGCTCAAAATGTTTCTAATAGAATGTTCTTACTGATAAACTATGTTTACAAAGTTCCCCCTGGACAAAAATGCCTTTTTTAAGAAAGTATTTATCAAATTTTCGCCAAAAAATGGAAATTTTAAGGGAAATCATTAATATTCGTGAATATGCAAATGAGCTAATTTGCATAAAATAACTTCAAATGAAAGAGCAAGTCATAAGCTTTCATTTGATACCATTTAGACATCTGTAGGACAATATGCAATGAAAATATGACCAAATAAGTATTGTAAATTTGAATGAAAAAAAATGATAGGGTTAAGGGTTTTAGATAAGGGTTACAGCCAAAAGCCCCAACGGCCAGAGTGCAAACAATGCTCAAAATGTTTCTAAGATATTGTACTTTATGAAAAACTATGTCTACAAAATTCCCCCTGGGGGGGGGGGGGAGCAAACATGTTTCTGGCTCAGGGACTAAACGTCCATGCAGACGACAAATAGATGGTGGTACAGAAATATTTCATGTACTTATAGGGCGGAAAATATGGAGACAAAATGAGAAAATATTGAGTATCACCATTTTCTTCGTCTGCCTCATTGATTGTCCATGTCTTCTCTATTAAGGATGTCAAAACAAGTATACTTTTACGTATTTGAGAAAAGATTAAACGGTAAAAAATATGGTACAAACATTTACGTATACTCAAGTAAATGTATACTAGATCTAACTCACACTTCTAACGCAAACTTATTTTTCAGTATTTCTTTTTAAATATGCAAATAATTTCCAATTCTAATGTTTTGAAACGTATCCCCATGCATGAGTTCCGTGTTCATGATAAGAGTTTGCTTATTTTGTTTTGCTTCGCTGATCACCAGACCCGGAGCTCAAAACCACAAATTTGATTCTACACGTGCAATTCGGAGTCATATCCAACTATCGATGGTTCTAAGACTTTCCAACAAGGTTACCAAATGTAAACATGCCAAAGAGTTTCGACATTTTTTTTACACGAGATGCCTATATCTGCTATTGAAAACAGGGAACCGGCTATTGGAATGGTCCAAACTGTGACGTCATTTGCTTTAGTGGCCCGTGTTTTGCTCTCTGCTCGGTCAACCGTACAAATTTTATGGCAGAAGTTTATTCAGTCAGGCACCGAATTTAAATTGACTTCGTTACCAGCAATACATTTCAAGTAACCCATACAAATACGCCATTTTACAGTTTGGCACGTACATGAGTTATTGCCCTTTTCAGGACGAGTTGCTTACCTTTCTTGATGTATCCACAACAGAGTAACTACCCAGGTTCAGGGCAATAGTGTTCGGACAAACAACACAACTTTCAACAACGCGCATGGCAGCCCTAACAACCTGGGCAATTTAACCTCCAGTCAGTGCCAAGGCTGTGATCAGACGACTTCCGGGTTGGGAGATTAGGGCTGATTTGCATTATCTTTGACCGACTGATATGAGCAGAGTCAGACGCAATTGTTTCGGGTACATAAGAGATGGCTAGTTCGGTATCGGAGAGAAAATTTGATGAACGATGTATCGCGTTTCACGCTGAAAAGCGAAATGACGTTCACGTGTCTCTCAGGGAGGGCGCCTCTCAGTCTTTTGCTGAAGTTGACCGTTCCTGAATGGGCGTAGATCATGGTTTGGAACGGATTCTAACATCATGGACGGAAAAACTCGTCGATTTTTGTCATTATAACAAGAGGTAGACAACCCGCTTTTGTGTTGATTGGCTTTATTAAGACACCCCTCTGTCGGGTAAAGGTTAACTTTTCTTCTGCGAAAGAGCTTTTGGCTAAACAAATGCATTTGCTGATTTGAGTAATGGTCCAGCTTTAATGTTTTCAAATTTCGTGGATTTTGATAAAATAATAATGGAAATATATAAAATCAAACGCAGCTTTGCGTTGGAAGTGTGAGTTAGTATACATTATACATAAAGTATTAAAGGGCGACGGTAACAGATGGTCTAATTGCAAAAAAATGAATTTTTTTGAAAAAATATGCAAAACTTTTGTGTTGACCACCTCGGGATGGTTAATAATATGCGATTCAGACAGAGAATGAGCCGAAATTACAAGACAGATAGCTGAATTTAGGGAGAATCCAAACCTAAATTCAACCCCATCACTGATGGGGTTAGAATTATTTTTAAATTGTTGCGCATGCGCATACAGCGCGGACCATGATTCAAACGAGATTCATACTTGAATTTCAATATGACGTCATCATGTATGTTGTGACGTCATTTAAGAAAGTCGCATGTCCTACTGTTTTGACCTACTTTCGACATCGCTTCATGAATTTGGTATCAAATTGCGAAAAAATGAGTCGTTGCTTCAATAGTTTGTCGTAATCATTTAATCAGGTCATATAAAGTTTAAAAAGTGTACATTTCGTTTGTATTTGACAATTTTTGGGCCCAAATCTGGGAAATAGTAGCTTTAAAATAAACTGATAGTTTGTACTAAAGCTGATAAGCGATGATCTATTACCCTTTAGACACGCCGTAATAAACATGTATACATTGATTACAGGTAGATTGATTTCAGGAAGTTAATTGTTTTAGGTTTTACATTTTTGTCTTATCGTTCTCTATCATACCGTCATAAGCACTTGAATATGCACAGTCAACTTTACTGGACTTATTGATTGCTATATACTTTCGTTTTCGGTACGTTAAATGTTGCATCTTTATATAGCCTTCATGTAGTTTTCCTTCTATATAAACCAATGTACATTAGCTACAAAAATATTGATTTACTGATTATATTTTAATAGAAAAACTCCATTTGCAGTTACTGTTTTTTCCAATTTGGTAACATTTATTTTGTCATCTGCTATTTAGACAAGGTAAGACATTTATCGTTTAGAAAAGAATTAAACAGAAAAAGATAACTGGTTAATAACAGTTCAAGAAAATTTTGCTTCGATGTACAAATTAATCATTTCCCAAAACAATAGAAGAATGTCACATTAGAAATCGGCTGGTTAGAATAAGAAAATGCTGATAGATAATAGTATTTTTAAATACTTATAAAATAACTTTTATGTGTTCTTGGACATTAAGATCAGAACCAGAAAATAATCAGACCTACTCGTCATGAGTGGAAGGTACCATGATAGTTGTACTTAACCCTTATGTAGAAACCCTAATATCTCATTCATAGACACTAATGGACTTCCTCAAGTTCAAAGATTCTGGTGCAAATATATATAATTTCCCAGACAAAGATAGTACTGTGTATGTACTGGTGCACCTAAATATATACTGTGCACAAAAAGTTTAGCACACTCAGAAAATGTTGGTTCTTACTCAAAAACTTTTCCAAAATCCTTATAGAGAAAATACTAATGTGTTTGTAAATTCAATTTTCTGGCGCTTCATGAAAATTTTGTTTCAAAATTCTAAAGCGTTAATTAGGTATTTTACGTTAAAGTGCACAGGGGTCAGATGTCGAAAGTCAAGCAAATTTCAATGACGCAAATGTCCAGCATTAGCAGCTAGGACCGCAATTCAATGTTTTTTCATGTTGCAGACAAGCTACCTGACCACACAGAAAGGAATTTTGCCCATTCATAATGCAGATGACGCTCAAGGCCACTGACGTTACAGACGTCATTACTTTCTCTAGTCTGACGTCCAACAAGGTTCTTCATTTGTTCTTTTGCTGGTTATTAAGCAGGTCAGGCGTAGATCATTCTGTATGTTCCTTGGAGTAAGTGGGCGGTGATTATCATACTGAAAGAAGATATTGAAAAATGAATTCTGATTCAATTGAAAACGTGAAGCAATAACGGAAATGAAAGAATGCTGGTAACATGTTTCAGACTATGATCATTTTCTTCTTTATTTTCCGTGATTTAAACTATGTTCAGTTATGCGAAAGGGTTTTAACAATACACAAACTTCAATAGGACAATAAACAAATTTAACTTTATATAGTACTACAATGTATTATAGTCCGCCAAAATCAACCCGGGACGACTTTTGAAATATTCGTCTTTAAGTCCGTTAGTTGAGCGTCCTAAGGTTCAGGTAAATCCGGTATCTACACAAAATTCAAAGTTAATTTTTGCATTTATTCTTAACATGTATATGCCATATTATATATCAAATTAAAGCTCTACATGAGTAAAAGTTGTTAAGCAACTTAATTCTGGTTTACCTTGTAAAGCATAATCAAAACATTGCGAAAAAGGACGACTTCTAGGAAAACCGAGAACATAGTTATCCTTGAATGAAGTTGGCTAGTTATTCACACAAACATACACCGTGGTCTAAACTTGGTAGTACTACTACTCACATGAAGTTACTTTCCCCGAAAAATGTGCATTTACGAAATAAACTTTGGTCATTTCTTCATTTTTCATATGAAATTCAAGGTGGAACTATTTATTTTTAAGACACTATGTATGGTTAAAAAATTGGCCATATTCTCAAGCAGTCAAAGTAAATTTTTCTTTATTTGATGAACTGAAATAAATCAATTATGGTTCCTACAGTGAAGACATATGTCACATGATAATAATAATAACCTTTCCCCATTTTTTATTGACACACCACTTACATTTTTCATATTGATTCCTAAAGTGCAAACATATTTCAAAGGTATCTTGTTATCAGAATTGTGTTGTAAGTTAGCATAACATTCCCCTTGTTGTAATGTTGTATTGCTCGGTAATTACAAAGAAAATTAGCAAAAAACCATGATACATATCCCGACGCTACTAATTTGTAATGGTCGTTGCTCTACACCATACATTTCTTAAATTATGCTACAATATAATTTCATTTGATATATCGTTTAAAATATCAATTTGTGTAGAGACGGAATGCATATTGTATTTAGTATGCATGCATGTTTTGTCTTTGTGAAATAAAATATTTTTCGAAAAAAAAATTAAAACATAACAGAGTCCATTTCCGGTGCAAATTATTTCATATTTATGCATGGCATAGTCCAAATTCTTTGAAAATCGAAGAATAGTAATACGTACACCACCTTTCAAATATTAATTCTAATGTTTCTGACAACTCATCATTCATTAAATATGTTTTTACGCAGATATCTTCGGTGGATGCCTTCTGTTTACAAATTCGATGATGCTGGTTCCCGGCACTACCAAATAACGGTGAAAATAGTTCCGAATTTTGCGGAAAAAAGGGCTGACTTCGATTGGCACTATAGCTCGCGAGGACGGGAACCATCATTGGGAACCAGCGCTGTTCTGTCTATTGAATCCCTCCCCGTTCTGAGTCAGCCAATCAAAATCTTTGTTTACCTCGACACTGATTGGTTCGCTGGTATCCGAGGTGTTCCGAATGACGTAATTGCCCGGATGGCCGGACCACACTTTTCCGGTGGTCGGACTATAGCTCGGACCATTGCCGTTCGATTGGAGCTATAGCTGCGGAAATGACGTCAATAGCTTGCACTATCGGTGTTCGCTTGGAGCTATCATCGAGCTATCATCGAGCTATCGTCTCACTCGAAGTCAGCCAATGTTGATTTACCGATCGAAATTTTATAGATATTTGTAAATATATATAATAGATATGATAATTACAACTGAAAAGCTTGATAATAGTCACGAAAAATAATTTTTATCAAAGATACGAATATACGCGTATAAACCCACTGTGTTCAAGATGAACGAGTCTTCGGCCGGAAACGATTGAGTGACATTTAAATCGACGATTATATGAAGGTGAATACGCGATCGATGTAATGCATCATACTTGAAGATCAACAATGAATCAGGTTTAAAGGTGCTTTTCATTTGTTTTCTTTTTATGCCCCCAAAACACTACTGAATAGGAGGCGATGGATTTTGCAAATGGCGTCCGATGAAAAAGCATGGGCGGGAATGTTTTTTGGGGAATATCATGAAAACTGCTGTGATATATTGACTTATCAAGGTAGTACTACCTGGATTAGAATGTGCACATTATATTGGCATATTTCAAAGAAGAAAATTTGTTGTCGACAGAAAGTTGCTGGTTTTGGGAGAAACGCCAAATTTTTGACTTGTCTTGTTGATTTTGGTGCTCAACTTTGTTCTTTCTGTCAAATGAAGTATGCCTATGGCATGTTAGAATCATGATGTAACAGAACATAAAACAATTTTTTAATGAAAAACTTATTTAATTTGGAGCCTGCAATGGCGCAAATTCACTGTCAAACTGTTTAGCGGACCCTTAATAGAAAACATTGCCGAAGCGGGGTTATTACACATGCAAATGTCCCGGGTTAATGTTGGTAGACTATACCAATCGATTAACACATGGATTTTTAATTAAACACCAATCGACAAAAAAAAATAATAAGATCTTATTCAATGAATGTGCTACAAACGACAAGTTGATCAAGACTCTGTGAGTCCAAGCGCCAATTTTAAAACTCGAAACAAGTGTTGTTATCAAACAGCATATTTTCTATGCACGATTTTGCTCACAAACACCTTTATTACATACTCTTTAGTACATGTATATCATAATAACATTGTTCTACCTTTATGAGGAATCAGGGACAAAAAGTCATTTTGGTGGCTGCAGTTGTTTTTGTTTTTCATATAAGCGAAGCGTATTGCTGCAATCAATCTGTAACCATAGACAACATTCGATCGTAATCAGAGAGAGTACGCGTTCTGATTGTCGATTGATTATTATAATTCTCGGAAATCACGGAGTCTCCTAACTAAACACGCTACATCCACTTACGTCCACGATGTTACCTAACGGTAGACATTGTGGTGGTTATCATAGTTACGTACATCAATGTAGCGTCGCTTCATATGTGAGTAGACCCTGAAGTTTCCGTAAGTGAATTATAATCTAAATCCGCATCTTTTCAGATCTTCACTTTGTACGAAAAGTACCTTCCGAAAGCAACTCAGGTACACCTTTTAACCCTTTCGCAAGCAACTGTTCAAGTATCTGCACACAATAAGACACATTAACATATACTTAAAAGAATAAAACATAGGAAAGAAAACAATGAGGTAACAAGAGAAAACACTGGCTATCAGCATTTTCTCATTTCGTGTTATTGTTTCGTTAAAATATTGCGTGTGGGGCGTCAAAACTAGTGACCGATTTGAAGGTAAAGAGATTCTTCCACTTGAATATAGAAGCCGTGAACAAGGTAAAGAGATGTCGCGATCTCACAGCGGGGCGTCCAGTCAGAGTCACGCTAGAACTTACAGGACAGGTCAGTCACCACGGAGTGCTCGTCAACACAACAACGATGAACGGTTAACTCCCCTGACTGCGGACGAATTATCTCCCTTACAATCAGTCCAGAAAATTGACGACTTTGTCAACAACACCGAGAGTATTGTTGTAGGGTTGCTAGAAGAAGTAAGTAAACTCTATTTCATGATGCAGTGTGTCATGCTTCTCTTAGGGCAAGCAGCAGTGCAGTCAAGTTTTTTTTTATATACTCAGCAAAAGAGCTAACGCATCACTTTTTAAAATCGCAAATAACTTCTTTATTGTTGAAGATTTTGATTTATAATTTAGCATATGTTTATCCCACAAGATTCTGCACTCATCCATTAATCTATTTCCAAGTTTTTTTTTTCTTATGTGACCGCGTCATACGAAAAGGGGACCAAAACAGTTTTTCGGCTCGTGTAACTTGTAATATTTTTCAATCAGTTTTGTTTGAATTGATTTTGAAAGCTGGTTCATTGTGAAATTGAAGTCTGAAAAAAATAATTCCTTATCTAACGTAACAAGGGCTGTTCGCGGACAACGTAGCTCGCATAGACGCACCTTTTTGAAAGAAAAGGTCAATTTTTCAAGGTCAAGGTCACAAGGTCAAATTTTATGGTCTCATGTAAAAGGTCCTGGTGGAACCTGTCTATGTGTGAAATATCAAGACTGCACCTTATACAGTTCATAAGATATAGACCGATACGTTTTTATCTACGTAACCGACGTCGCCTTCGATGCCAACAATGACATCAACGACACTAGTGATGTAACATTACCTCTGCGGGAATAAATTACGCGCCAACAAAAGTATTAAAGCCGTCGGTTCGTTTAAGGAAGGTTAACATTTCTACAAAGGGACTCTTTCAGCCAATACAAAAGGTTTGAAAGTTACGCGTGAATTTCCCGTTTCAATCAAATATCAGACTTTATGAATTTAAGAATTAAGGAGGCCCTTGTTAAAACTTCAATATTTCATAACCGGATGTAGCATTTAATATGAAATTTCATAGGCTTCTTACCAAATGGTGGTAGTCGGCATGTGCAAAATTTGAATGTATTCTGTACATTCGTAAAAAACATATTCACAAAGATCTGAGTGGTGCGTTAGCAGTTTTGCCGAGTATATATAAAAATACACAAGGAATATGCATCTTTCAAGAAGAGCTATGTACAATGTTAGGCATGTCTCTAAATATGGGGATACCACAAAACTTATTCACACCGAAGGGTATAAGAGAACATCTAATCTTAAAGAGGCAGCAGTTTACGTACGGGTTCGACCCACAAGTTATAAGTACTGTAGGTAACAAGATTCTAAGCAACACATGCAAAATAGTTTTGAAAATTGAGAATTGGACCTTGGGAAGTTGTTGAAGAAAAGGAAACAATTTCTAGAATCTTCTGCTTTTTCCTTAAAATGTTTAGCCTACCAAAATGAATTTCCATCCTGATGTAGATCTAGTAGGATTGGTTTGGTCTCTGCAACATTTTTTAACTTGAAAATGTCTAAAACTCTGTTGTTCGAGAAATGTTTAAACGTATAGTTTCATACGAAATAGAATGTGTTTTTTTGTTTTATTTTATTTGTAAAACATCTTCTAGGTGTATTTTTTTATTCATTTATTTTTTTATTTTGTGCATGTGGCTATCTTTAGTTTTTATTTTGTTGCACACAATACGCCATGCATTGGACCAGTCTTATGTTTGATAATATGGGTGGGAATTAATACGCATTTTTTGACACAGCTTCAAGCCATTAAAACTGGAATTCCCGCACTGAGAGCCAGCATAAACACACAAGCGTCGACAGACGGACTGAAGACTGACGTAGATAGTCTTACAAAGAAACTAATCGACATAGAGGCTGAAAACAAGAAACTCGTCACTGAAAATCAACGCATAGACGCAGAAAAACTAAATCTTCAACGTAAAGTATAGAAACAAGTGAAAAAGATGCTGGCAAACTTTCTGCAGAACTTGCAAAAGTCAAAGCAGAGCTGGAGAAAACAAAAACACGGTAGGATTCTGTGGATGAAAATTTAAAAAATCTTAAAAAAGATTTTAACACTTGAAATCCTAAATTACATGCATTTAGACTGTCCAAATTTGTAAACTGATGCTCGCCACACAATGGATGCTATATAATTGCTGCTGTTTGATGGGTGTTTTAAGATAGGATTTTTGTGTATCAAGCAAATGAAACATTGACACAAAAGGAGATTTAAGTGTTCCTTATCAACATTTCCTTCTATTGTTCTTTTTCTGACTTATGGTTCATTTGGTCAAAACTTAAAGTCGACGAAAACCATATAAATGCTTTGTTCCAGAAGCGAGATAGTTAGGCAGATATGGCATATGATCGTTCACTTTTTCAGGAAAGCACCAAATTTGGCACACATGTAGTATAGACCCATACAAAGGTAGATCGCAAAATCTGACCTCCCAGATGGCCGCCATATTGAATTCCAATATGGCCGCCAATTTTGACCTGTTAAGAGCAATATTTCCCTTATTATAGCAGATATCGACTTACTTTTTGCGTCTACACCCATATTTGAAGTACCAGCGGATCAAATGAATTCATTCATATATGCGTTTGGAATGGCCGTTTAGGATTTCAAAGATGGCCGCCACTAATTTCTGTTCTTTTTATATCTTTCGAATTATAACTGATACAAATGATCTTTCAATGACTTTCAAACACTTTACGAGCTTTGTTTCAATAGATTATTTTCAAAAGAATTTAAATCGGCCATTTCAATTTCAAGATGGCCGCCCGTACGTCGACCAGTATTTCATTTATTTTCATCTTTTTACCGAAAAATATAGTTGACATAAATATAAGTGGAGCAGATAAGACATGACATGATATAGATTGTGTTTTAAGCATAAAATTAGAGAACACATGGCTCAATATGAACATTTTGAGGTATAAGGTGATAACCACCAGAAGTTCCTTCTGGCTGCCATGTTCTAAAATGGATGCCATTGAATGAAAAATAATCCTTCAAGTGGGTAAATGTTTACTTCAAATTTGTAAGCGAGAGTTGAAATTTATTTAAATTTATAATTGAGATTGACTAGTAATTATAAATGCCAAGTTTTCATAATTACTGAATGCATGTTTGTAATTCATAGATGGCCACCTACGAAAAGCGTACAATTGTTTAACAAATGACTTTTCTGTTGCATTTTATTGCCGTACTGTGAATTTGATATGGTTATGCAATCTTTAAAAAGAAATATTCAAGCAAGAATGTTGATAAACAAATGGCAGATTTCTGTTCTACACATAGATGGCTTCAACAAGAGATGTGGTAAATAACTTGTGCGTCAACCCTCAATGTGTGAGAGGACATTGGGTCTATTGAAGTCACTTGTACATACATGTTGGATTGCGACCTTCTTATTCAAAATGCATATCATTGGCAACTTATCTTTATTTCTAAATTTACAACTGATACCAATAATCTGTCAATGTCTGCCTAAATGTTTCGTATAGGTGAATTTAAGTAACCTCTCTCACACCTTAAAGGGATATTTCATTCCAATTTCAATTTTTTAAAGTAGGCCTATGTCTTGATTCCAAGATTGGTTATTGTAATGAATATAAATACTATTAGTTTTTTTTAATTGTTGCCAATAAGCGAGAAACACGCATTTAAAGTTGAGACATAATCGATGAATTGCATATAAATCCGAACTGTTGTCCACAACAATTTGTTCAATTTTAACACAAAAATATAAATTTCTCGTAAACGGCGCAATATTTTGGCTTGAAATTTTCAGAATTTTCATAAGGAAATATGCTCTTTCAGATAAAAATAAAAGTAAAATTTATGACAAAAAATTCTGAAATGTCACTTTAAGCGAATGATTTGCTGATTAATATAATACATGTATTGTCTAGGCAGACAAAATTGGGGACAAGTAGTTGCCTTCACCCAAATCTTTAGTAGTTGTCATGTAGGAAAATGAATGAACAAATAAAAAAGATTTATCAATGAATTGAAACTGGGACCGTATGTGTGAGATTAAATCTAGAAGACAAGAACCAAAATTGAAATCTGCTGACAAGTATTGCTGCTTCATTTGTGAAATGAATGCAGGACAACATTTGTGCACCTGATCTAGCACCATATTCAGTGACAAAATAGATGGAAGAACACGGAAAAGCAACAATTGTGTACATGTTCAAGGAAGCAGGCTGAATATAACTGTATGTTATTTCACATTCTTCTCTCATTTCTATCAAATTGAACTTTCTTGTGGTTTTTAACTGCCAGTTGTAAATGCTCTTTTTTAAAAATTACATCTTTTTTTGGAAATAAATGCTTCTTTCAAAAATACCGGTATATGCATTGGAATCTTGTCATAGAATATCAATGAGTAGGACCAGGAATTGCACAAATAATATTATCTTGCACAATTATTTATTTACAAACTACAATGTATGGTTTTACTTTAACCAAGAGCAGTCGAAGAACTATCGTGTGCTGACTAGTGAAAAATCGTGTGTTGTTGTTTCTACGGCACCTGCAATCATACAGACAGAAATTTCACAACCAACATGCAATCTTGTACTGGCCCAGTCTTCAACAACACTGCCAATAATATCTCCTTCTATTGCTAGCAATCACAGAAGCACATGCAAAGTTTGAAAGCAACAGCTCAAGCAGAAATAAAGTTATTACAGATATATGCGATTTCACGCAAAAGCTTTACCAAGAATGTATAATTATGTCCAAAGAGGGTAAATTTTCACGAAATCAATTTTCAGATAAACGAATTCTTGCTAAGAGTATGATATTATAATCACAGAAACATGTGTAAAGTTTCAACGCAATAGCTTTTATAAAAACAGAAATGACAGTTGCACATAAAAACTTAACCAAAGAATTACGACAACGCTGACACCTGGATGTCTGGAATATCTTAACCCCTTTTCTACGAATACTCACGCTAAAAGTGGACGAAAAGAAGGAATAACTAAATTTGAATGAGTATTTAAGTTTTGTTTGGCAGTTATCTCTTATTTGGTCATGGAACAATATTATTATCACGAAACTTGATTTTTATCATCGACAAATCCGATTTGTAATTTCTTTTAAAATGGTTTCCGTCATCTGCTTCAAATTAGAAAAGTAAAATGATTTATTATGATGTTTAGCCCTATATGAACCCATTCTTCATATAATTTTGTATTAATTTCTCTTGTGGTAACCATCTTTGAAAAGCAACAATATTGTTAATGAGCCACGATTTTTTTTCAAAAAATGTACACTTTACATCGTCACTCATTTATCTCACTACGACAACCATCTACTCTGTTTAAGAAAAGAACAAGATATTCTTTGATGTCAAAATTTCAATGTCAAAACAAGATGTGTTTGTGAAACACAAATGCCCCCGAAATGGCCATTTTTATAAAATGTTGAATTTTCGTGTAAAGGGTGGACGAGGGTTAACAATTGACCCTGATGAAGGTCATGTTTTTGCACGGAACAGATAGATATCATTAAAATAAGGTTACATACCGAATTTGAGCTCTGTACGTTCAATACTTTTCGAGAAAAGGCAAATGTTAAGTTTTCAGACAGACAGACAGACGGACAGACAAATAGACACAAGTAAAACAATATGCCCCGATCTTTTGATAGGGGGGTATAGTAAATATCAACAAGCTCTGTTTATAGTCTAAAAGATAACGTAACATTTTGTATTTAAAAGATTGCTATTTATTGGTATTTATATATCTATACCATGTATCTTGGAACATGGCAGACAGACAAAACTTAAGATGGTAATCTTGTTTTTACTTCAAGGTTACAAATTTTGAAACACCCCCCTCACTTTTTGCACTTAAAATCATAAATGGGACGATTCAATGACTATATGCTCCATTCATAATTCACGTGTAATGTGAAAGAACGAGAAAATAATGGCGCCCATCTTGAAATTCAAAATGGCCAACTCGAACCAATTTTAGAAGGATCTCATTGAGACAACAGCTGTTCAAAGTGTTGGTGTTAAAGGGGAAATGGCACTTAAAATCATGCAAATTTTCCGAGAACTTCGTACAAAATAAATATGTATTACGAAAATATGGCCTTTAAATTGCATCTATGCCAAATCTTAGCTTTCTATCTTGTGTATTGGCTAGGATGTCGACGGATTTAAAACCCCATATGTTCCATTATTGTAAATATTATCCCAGGGACAACAAATCATGGGGTTTTAAATCCGTCGACATCTAAGCCAATACACAAGGTAGAAAGCTAAGATTTGGCATATATATGCAATTTAAAGACCATATTTTAATAATATATATTTATTTTTTTGTACGAAGTTCTCGGAAAATTTGCAAGATGATAAGTGTTATTCTGCCTTTAACCCTAAAAGTTTGTTTGTATCAATATAGATTTTCATCAGATATCGACAAAAACATTAATTAGTGGCTGCCATCTTTGAAATCCTAGATGGCCATTCCATATGCATATATGAATGAATTCCTTTGATTCGCTGGTACTTCAAATATAGGTGTAGACGCAAAAAGTAAGTCAATATCTACTATAATAAGGGAGATATTGCTCTTAACAAGTCAAAATTGGCGGCCATATTGGAATTCAATATGGCGGCCATCTGGGAGGTCAGATTTTGGGATCTACCTAGGAAATCATTTGTATGGGTCTATACTACATGTATGCCAAATTTGGTGCTTTCCTGAAAAAGTGAACGATTGACCCCAAATTTTGGATATATCTGCCTAACTAAGAGATTAGAATAGAAAAATTAGATGGTGGTGGTATCGTTGTTGTTATAGAATTTACCATCGTCGTCGTCGTTGGTGGTGTTTCTGCAGTTGAGTGGATGTTTTGACAAAACTTTATACTATATGTATCAAATATTACAAAAATATTCTTGGAAACGTCGGTGTATCAATGGGCAATTTGAAACATATTTACGAATCTACATGTATTTCAGATTGAGTGAGGTGATGGGCAGTAAATTGACGGACAACAATCCTGCTATAACTGACCTCAGTGATCCAAACAGACCAGCTAAACTAGCCGAGAAATCATCAGAGATGTATGATAATGAATGGACGGACGCGTTTGAGGCTGTCCGTGATATCAAAGAGGTGAACGACGAAGAATGTGTGGAATTGCTACTTAAAATGCTTAAGGTAGTGTAAGAATTTATCGTGCATCGTACAGTCGACACTCGTTGTGTCGAAGTCAGAGGGGTCGTCATAATACCTCGACATATCCGAAATTCGACTCATCAGATTTTGATTATTTTCGATGAAAACGATACTTAACCATTCTTGGTGGGCATCATATGCGTCTATGATTGAAATATAGTAGGAAAAGGAAAGAAATTGCTCGAAACGAGCAATTTCTATCCTTTTCCTTCTAAATTTCAATGGCTGTACATATTTGTTTCGGAATTCATTTTGATATCCATATGTTGAGAATGGGACATGACTTTCACTTCGACTTAAGCGGAATTTCGACTTATTCGATGTCTAGATAACGAGTGTCGACTGTACTTATTATATCTGTCCACCAATATTTACACCGAGGAAAGTACTTCTGTACATGACTGTACATACATACACAAAATAGACAATGGCTTGTGTAGTAGTGTGGCCAATTAATCAAGATTAACTGCTTTTAAAGGTCTCTAGAGTAATACAAAATGACGACTTTTAAATTATTTACAAATCGTAAAATAATCATTAGCGCTGTGAATAAATGTTCAGTAACATAAGTATCCTAAGATTCCGGAACTGGAGTGACTGTAATTCAATCACAATTAGCTACAATACAAATTATACAATAGTATTTAATATCATATATCAAGTGGTATGAGGCGAAAGTCAAATTGATATGGTATAATGTGAATTGTAAATAATCAGATAGCGTTTCTGATTTGGAAATAATGTAATTATCTGCCCTTATCATATGAATTACTACTTATTATATTTTTATGGATAAAACAATAATGTTCAGCTTTGTACCATTTAACTGTTTTGAAAATTAACCCAATTTTGAAAATATTTACGAAATAGATATTTTCTCACAGACTGCAACGCAAAATTCGAAGGAATTTATCTCCCCTTGGATCCACAAAGAAGTAAAATGATAAACTATATTTCTTTATCAGTATCTACAACATATCCAACTGTCAAACAAGTCTATCTGCTAGAAGTGTTTGTACCAGTTACAGTTCCTGAACATTAAGTATTGCCGTCATCGTCGATCACTTATCAATGGCGCAACTAACTATCTTTACAGGTCGTAAATAAGTTCTGCTCCGAAAAATGGCAGCAATATATGAAAAACTACAAGAGCGCAATTACAAGAGGAAAGGTAAGTATGCGTTACGAACGTTTGGGTTTAACATTGTCGGTCGCATAACAACAATTTTCACATATGAAATTCATTTGGTCTAATATGTGTTATCAGTAATCACTGTTATGAAAAACAAGAATCCCTAGTACACTTAGCAAATTCGGGTGGCGAGTGGTGTGGTGGTGGTACGAACCAACGACACTGAAACCAAATAAGTTGTGTCGTTTGACTTCTAACCATCTTGACTAAGTTATCACAGACAAGAAAAGAAGCGTGCAAATCAGACAGAAAATCACGGTGGTAGATAAAATTCAGCAAACCAGAAAAATAGTCAATGTGAATATTAGAACAATTGAAACAGTCGGATAAAAGCCAATTGTCAAATTTTTCTTCCATAATCTCGAGGATTCCCAAAGCATCAGATCTTGTATAGGGAACTTCGAACCCATGATATCTTTTTTGAAAATGTTAGATTACGGAGTATTTTAATTTTGTTCTTCCAGGAAATACCTATACAGGATTATTTACTCAAACAGCTAAAGGATTTCACGAAACATTTTGCTTCCAACATGAGTGAAGATTTATTTAAGGTATATTTGAACCTGTTCCCAATTGAAAGAAAATACAGGTGACAATTCTTAAGTTGGTGAGGGTTTTTTCAACTTTTACGAGTTTCTGGATAGACTACATGGTCGTGAGGCGCATCAATAACAACCGCTGGTAGTGAACTCGGACAAAGCGAGTAACATTTTTCATGAACACAAGGTACAGATACTTCATGTTTAAATGCGCGTTTAAAAACCAGTTTTACTAGTTTGAGCATGTACACAACGATTTGCACGTGTTTATCCGCCCAAAACAATATGGACGAATCGGTGAGACACTTAGAGGCTATTGTAAGTTTTGTTATCTTATTTCTCCGACTGATTCTGAAGTTGGTATTACAATTCTTGGAGTAGAAGTTTTTTTGTGATGTGAAAATCGTAGTTAACGTTTTTTGAAGGGGACTTGTACGGTTTATTTATGATACCGGGAACATTTTCAATGGCTGTTCGAATTGCAATGACATTTGTCCTAACAATAGAATGGGTTTTCGGTTAAATATGGATAAATCGTAGGTGTTGTTATAAAATCCCGTAACTACAGCTTCAATAAAGTTGAGTTTGTGACGTTTTAGATTTACACCGACGAAGCAGTCAAGGTGTTAATTAAAAAGAAAATGCACACAGTTAACTTTACCCGTTAGTATACTTTAGAATGCATGCCCGTAGAAAGCAATTCCATATGGGCCCTATCTGGGCCAGTGTCTAATATTGGGGGGGGGGGGGGGGGGGGGCTAAATTAGATTTGCCATAAGTTTTAAATGTGAAATGATGAAAATTCGGCATTTTTGCCAACTATGAAGGGGGGTGGCTCCAGAGTCTCCCTGTTCGTACGGGCCAGGGATGTGTGAAACAGTGAATCATCCTTAGAATAAATGGTGATAATGGTAATGACAAACATTACAGTATAGATCTGGAAACGTTCATTTAGGCTTTTGCGATCAACATGGATCCAGATCAGACTTTGCATGTGCGCTGTCTGATCAAGATCCATCTTGTTCTCATTCAAAAGCTTATTCTCCACCTGTACCAAATTTAAGAAGGCATAACGAAAATCTTACCGGTGAAACTCCAAGGTAACGATAAAAATGATGATGATGATGATGATGATGATGATGATGATGATGATGATGATGATGATGATGATGATGATGATGATGATGATGATGATGATGATGATGATGATGATGATGATGATGATGATGATGATGATGATGTCATCTAATTGTCATCACCTGTCAGTAATATATCTGAAAGGGGAGTTAGGCAGTACATATTGATATACATGTATATTGAAACAAGTACCTGGTGCTCGAATTTGATGCCGGAAATCTATGGTTAGATGCTCAAATCAGTGCGATATTACCGAATAAATGTTTAAATGTGCCGTTAAGTCCAGTGCAATCGATTAATTTATCAAACATGTTCTCATAAAACACCGTAGCTTGAAAAGATAACATCGCAAACATGCTGTAACGTTGTCAGGAAGAAACCGCACAATGATTTTCAATGACATGACACCGAAAACTGTCATTTACAGCCTTTATTTGTACATTTATATGTCTTTTTTGTTTACTTGCGATGCAAATAGATAAACATAAACAGTGATATCGTACCATTTCGTTCGGGCGATTAAGATCAACCCACATGATCTCAATATGCGCTTTGTGCGCTTGCAATCCGTTTATACCATTTGAAAATAATGATCGATAAAACTGATATTTTCGTGCGTATTATATATCATATCTACATACCTTAGTAACTTCCATTTGAGTGCATCCTTTAAAAAAAAGATGGAAAGAGAAGTAAAACAAAATGTCACGTGTATTGTTTACAAAAATCCGGATGTGCAATGAAGTATCTGTACCTTGTGTTCATGAAAATGTTCCTCGCTTTGTCCGAGTTCACCACCAGTGACAACTATGTATTTCTATATAAATGAAGTTACGGAGATCAAGAACAAAAGTGCAAAACTGTTTAAAGTGACATTTCACAATTATTTTTACACAAATTTTACTTTTACTCTATCTGAAAGAGCATCTTTTCTTACGAAAATTCAAGTCAAAATATTGAACCATTTACGAGAAATATATATTTTTGTGCTAAAATTAAACAAATTGTTGTGGACAACAGTTCAGATTTATATTGAATTGGTCATTTCTGTCTCAACTTAAAAGGCATATTTTTCGCTTATAAATAACAAATTCAATAAACTGATAGCATTTCTACGCATTAGGATAAACAATCTTTGCATCAAGATATACTTTTGAAAAATGAAATAAATGTGAAATGTCACTTTAAACAGAGTATAAATGTGACATTGTTTTTAACCAGTGAAAATCAACCCAGTCCCCTCGAAAAACTTTTAAAGCTGTCGTTTAAAATCCATCAATCAGTTACTCTGTGGTACATATACTTCTACTGAAAGATTAATTCAATTTAACACACGGTATATATAATCTAAAGTATTTTTTATAGGAATTCCTCGAAGAAAAAGTATCAACAGCAAAAGGGGAAAGCAAGATCCTGTTTGGCTCCTACAAAATACAAACGTATTTGAAATCATGTGTAGAGCTTTGTTGGCTAATGGCAGCACAAGATCCTCCTGTCGTGTTTAAGCTGGATTGTGATAAAAACGACAAGTTTGATTCAAACACATTCAAGGCCTACACGAAGACTGGCAGCTGGGTAGAGTTTGTTGTATGGCCGCCGTTACTTCTACATGAAGGTGGAGAACTTCTCTGCAAGGGTGTAGCTCAAGGAAGAGGTACAGAAGGACCGAGCAGCGCACCAGCTACATCAAACAGGGGCTCGAAAAATAGATCCAATAGTTGCCTGTCCGCCACATTGTCAACGACGAAGAGGGAAGCTTGGGTAGCCTCAACGACAGATACACCAGTAACGGGTAAGTCTATACGAGTGAGGCACGGTGTAACACCGCCTGATAGTGCAATTTCAAGCACTTCAAATAACCAGACATACCAACAGAAAAGAGACGATGATCCAATAGCGCATGGTAGAGCCGACAAACATAACCTTGACGACGTCAATCATAAAGCCTCTACTTCATCAAAACCAAGCACACACGTTTCTAGCCATACGCCCTACAATAGCGCCACATCAGCTAACCATTCCCAGAACCAGATGACGGCCGACCGTCACAAGGTAACTGATACAATCGATAACTTTCTTAAACAACTGAAGACGTATCGTAAGCCAGAGGAATACATGCCAACGTTACCCAGACAGAAGTTTATTCATTGGATGTATACCCTAACACCGACACAAGAACAAATGGATAATTTTCACTGGTTTAGACGGAACGGGTACAACGAAAAACAAACTATGAACTTTATTGGTGAGCTTGCTTATAAGAGTTGTAAGGACTATGATCGGTATTGTGAACTCCTGAATACAGTGGCTGATAAATAGAAAAACGATTCCTTTACACTTTGTTCGTTTTCTAACATGTTGGAAACCACTGTTCACATTCTTTTTTCTATCAGAATGGTGTGAAAAATAACTAAAAAAGTAACAATTTTAATAATTATTTCAAACAAAGCACTTTATTACCATCGATGCATGCAACTTGCTCCATTATACCTCAATGGCTCATGAATTTTGAAAACTTTTCCGAGGTGTCAAAATTTGATCTTTTAAAACCTAAAAGCGGGTGCGGATGACAAGGAGAGTGTGAGTGAAAATGGGTTCACTCTTGTACAAACGTCACAATTTTATCATGGTCAAATTTGGAAGCGACTGCAGAGGACAAAATTGTTATGAATGAATGAAAATTATGAGCACGTTATAACTCAGAACATATTGAGGTTATCGTCACTTGGGACGCGACTTAGACAATTCGGGTTAAAATCATTATCTTCTTTTTTTCCATGAAGGTTCTCAACTGTATAACATGTGAGGTCGTCATAATCAGTCATTGTTTCGTAAAGTGTCAGGGATTTAATTATACCGATTCACAAATATTTCACCATATTCTTGAGGTCAATAACCATTATCCGCTTATATGATTAATTCTGGATTTAATCACAGCTACATGTAATCAATCAGATAAAAATTACGTTTAAATTTCTACTCCGAGTAGATCTATTACTTGATAAGACAAATGAATTATGATTTACAATAGACTATTATCTATTTAACTTTTTTATCAATTTCATTCAATGTTGGATTAATCTCTTTATAATTCAAATTTCATATCTTGTGATTTGTGACATTATCATATCAATAATAAGGAACAATGAGTAATTCTACCAACACAGAGCTAGTGGACACATTAACTGACGTATTTTTGACGTGGTTACAGAACGACGTTATCCCGGCGTGTGTGACCACGATAGATGTCGTCATCATCATCCTCGGCGTGATTCTCAACTCCATATTGATGGTGACGTTCAAACAACGCGGTCTGATGAACGAGGCGAGCACGTACTTCGTGTTGGTGCTGGGTATTGTTGACTGTGTGTCGTATGTGTTTATACTGCTACCCACCATCATCACGGCTATAGCAGGAGAATGGTTACTGTCCGAGCCTGTATGTCAGCTACATGGAGCGGTTATATCACTCCTCATGTACGCTAATTTTACATTCTTGTCTATATTGGCGATAGAACGTGCGTTAAAGATCTGTAAGGTGGAGAAACACGACCTCATATTCGAAAGAAGGAGATATGTGCATATAATAACTGGTTTAACGTGGTTCATCATGGGATTGTTATCGTTCCTGCCGGTTATGGGTCTAGCAGATATCAAATACGAATTTTATCATCAAGGTTGTATGCTAGACTATGAAGGAAGTCCTGCCTTTCTGTTGGTCAATTTCATGCTAACTGTGGCATCGTCGATTATCATATTTGCGGTTGCATATGGAAATATATTCAACGTACGACGACATGCACTTATTGCTACCCGAAATGCCTCTTTTACCAAACAATCCCACCCATCAAAGACTGGTAAAGGTCCTAATAATGGTGGTGGTCTGCCAGCAATCACTGAAGCTGAGAACGAGGACGGTGGAGAAACATCCACACAGACACAACAACCACCCAAACCAGAAACTCAGTCAAACAGACAAGTTAGACATAGACGTAAGGGTAGGAAGAGGCCTGAACCCCCGTCGTCAGGGCTAGGTATGATGTTTGAGATATTCTGTGATGATCACGAGAACCCCGCCTTCCACCTGTCCATCACGTACGTGTCTCTGTGGGCGTGTATCGTGTTGTGTTATCTCCCATACTTTATCGTCGCCTTCTACGGCACATACAATGATGGTGGACTGTGGAGGGGCTTCTACACCGTCACTCTACTGGTCAGCCATCTCAGTTTTGTGGTCAAACCCTTCATCTATCTCGGACATAACAGACACTATAGATCCGTTACCAAGGAAACCGTACCTGAGGCGATGAAGAAAAGGGCCCGCAGTGTTAGGTCATCTATATCCGGTATGGCGGGGAAGCTGGAAGATTTTGTATTTAGATCACCCGCAAATAAAGGATTCGGTAATGTTCTGGCGACACATAAGGCCGTGTTGATCTGGAAAACCAGAATGAGGATGAAGAAACAAAACATGAAGGGCGCAGATAATGTGGTTAAATCATTGAAGGAAACACCAAATGAAACAGACAAATCGGAACACCAGACATCTTCGAATTCAACGGAGAGTGGAAGTAAACTCGAAAAGAAAGTGTCGTTTCAGGCCGCTGACAACATACTGTCGAACCCAGCGACGCCTAGTGGTGTTAATATAACCACTTCTTCCTTCATCGAGAACGAGCGACAGCGACTCATGACTGGTATGAAGGGAATTAACCCCGTGGCTCACCATTCTACCAGTCAGGCCCATAACATGTCGCTCTCACCGACCACCGGTACGACACATTCTCCAGAACTATCTACCCCACCCACTAACGAAGACATACCTGGAATGGTGGGCGGAAATGACGTCACGAGTAACGGGACAAACTCTGTTTCTCCGTTCTTTGGCCAAAGTGACCAGCTACGGCTCATTTGATTGAAATTTATTATCTGAACAACTAGAGGGTTCACTGTATAGAAAATTACTATATATGACATGGTGTTTGATTGACTGGATTCAAATTATGTATAAACTTATTATGAACCTACGAGGCCGATGTAACTTAATGTAACTTCGTTATGACTACGCGACTCTTTAAACTACAATTGTCAAAAGGTCAATGGCTTACTGACGGTAGAGAGCATTAAAAAGCAGTGAATGAGTATGAGTAAATGCTGCTGATGGGTTCTCGCATTTTCTTTAAGGGATGTAAACGCCAGGCAATGTTTAGGAAGGGATTAATTCAACAATGATAGATTATTTTAGGGAAGCATAGAAAAGGTTCATCAGTCGCCATGCCCATAACTCAATCCTTTCCCAGACGATACCTGGCTTTAGCGTCCACGGTAAAATAGTTTGGGAAAATATTGAGACAGTAGGAGAAAATGCTTACCATCCGCAGTTTCTCCTTTTGTCTCAATATTTTCTATTTCACACAAATCATATCTTTATCAACATACCTTTTGTTGTTTGTAAAAGCTTTAAAAGCTGTAAAATTGGAGCTGACTTAATTTTCGGCAGTCGAGAAAAAATTAAAGTCTGACCTGGAAAACCAAGACACTGCAACAAGTCGATTTTCGGTCAGCAGCACCAAGTTAGGTTCTGGAAAAGAGCCCTTTAGGCATTTAGGAATGCAATTTTGTGAAGTTCAAAGTTGTTCTCTCGGCTCTAGCAAATGTAAGTTAACAGCATCACTGGTGGTGAACTCGGCCAAAGCGAGAGACGTTTTTTCGCGATCAATGTATTCTGTCGGTGTTGTTATAAAATATCGTAACTACGGCTTTATCGAAGCCGTAGTTACGAGATTTTATGACAACACTGACAGTTTGTCAATACAAAACGGTAAACCCTGTCTGTTTTTTGAACAAGTTCATTGTCATTCGAAAAAAAAATCTATAAACTCACATTTAAACGCGTTGTAGCGAAAATTGTTTTAGTTCACCACCAATGAGCAGTGGTCTTTATTAAACTGCATTTGACCACAGACTGGTCTGGAAACAATGCGACATCAAATGCCATTTAGACCCTTTTCCAGATCCCGGCTTATTTCGCCGGTGTTATTGCAAAACCTCGTAACTCCAGCTTTGATTAAGCTGGAGTTACGACGATTTGTATTTTTATTTTTTGACATCGGTTTCAATAATAGTTTATTACTTTGAGGACGTAGTTCATTGGTGTGTTTTACTGTGGTATATAATGGGTACATTCTGTACTGCCAGAACAAAACGTAAAATGCGCTGCAGGTGACATTCAAACAAATAGCATACAAATCACGGTGGGGAATCACCGTGACACAACCATTCCAGAAAATCTCAACTGTTTCTGAGATTCCCACTAGAAAACAGTTTATAGACGGACGCGTTGATGCACACACGCAGACAAAAGTTAATTCTCTCAATTTTCCTATGTATTATTGGGAAAAGTGAAGATTCATTTAATAGATGAATTGTTTGGTTAAAGGTTAACCCTTCCTCAAATTAGACCAGGGGCCAGTTTCATCAACACATATATAATACGTATTTCTGTCTTACCGTGACTTACGACAAGTTTAGGACAAAAACTCGTATCGTCAATCTATTAAGACTTGCGTTATGCGGTTATTGTTTTAACAGATATTTAAGACATCGGTAAGTCAAAAATGCGTCTTAAATGTTTTGATGAAACAGGCCCCAAGTTTTGATGTCCTTAATAGAAAAGCTTTTAAAATAGAAACGGGTTTCGGACAACATGGGAACAAAAGAAGGGAATGGCAATCCACATTTTCTCCTTTTTCCCTAATAACATCTGCTCTAACTTCAACACACAATTTTGATCATATCATATTTTTGATCAATACCAATTCTGTCGTCTGTAGCAGTTTACATTAATCGGTCTAAGTTAGCCCATTACCAAACGACAAAATTTTGGACCGTTCCAATTTCAAAGGTGTTGCAGACAACAAATTTGAATTGATTATTTATTTATTTTTTTTTTAATTAAAAAAATTAAAAAAAAATAAATTTTAAAAAATCTAAATTTTTAGAATTTAAAAAAAATCCATTTTGGATTAGAAAACAATGTGCAAAATGAAGAAATTGCTTGTAACAAGCAATTTCTTCATTTTCCACATCTTTACTTATGGAGGTGTCAAAAGGCGTGACTGTGCAGGAATGAGTTAACCCATTACCACACATTGACTCTTTTTGACTCCCCGAAATATTACGGCATAGGAAAACATTGTGGGAAATGAAGAAATTGCTTGTAACAAGCAATTTCTGCATTTCCCACAATGTATTCTACCCCAAAAAGATCCCCAAAATTAAGTCTCGCTCGCTTGAAATTGTCGTCTGCAAAAACTTTGAATTTGAAGCAACCCAAAATTTTGTCGTTTGGTAATGGGTAAAAGCGTTAATCCGACAAGTAAACATGGCGGTACGTTGTGGATCGATCTCCAATCGGAGATCACCCAGACCACGTGACATGACGAGAAGAAAGGAAGACCACATTTCTATCGGTTTTTAATATTTCATATATAATAAGTTTTTCGATTGATTTATTGTATGAATGTACCCCGAGTTTGTTCGTTAAATATGGCGACTCTGGAATACTTGATATTTACGATTTTGTTTTATATATTAGGTAATTATCTATTTACACGTATATTTATTACAGTAACTTTTTTTCTTTTTCATTACGCGGTTTGATGACACTTGGACTGTGTCTGTTCATTTAAACATGGTCTTTTCTTGCCCTTTCGAGTTCTAATAGGATTTGGATAAATCTAACAATGTTTAAGTGAATGTCCAGTGTATCGAAACTTCTCGTTCCAATCTTAATATAAAATGTAGACTAGACGTCACATACCAAGATCATCAAAATTTACACTTTTCAGTGTACATATGCCTAACAGGTATTAGGACGTCATAGGTACCATTTTGAAAATGAAAAAGAAGGTACAGAAGATATGCATGTACTCTTTTGGGTGGCTTAACCCTTTCCTAAAACGAAATTTAAAGGAGTTGGGGCAAAAAAAAAAAAAAACAATATATGATACAGATAGAGAATTATGACGAACAGAGAGAGACGAACAAACTTGACAGCCCTGGCGGTCTGGACGCGCTAAACAGGTCTGAATTGTTTGTTTTCTTAAGCTATTTCAAAAGTTCAGGCTGCGAAAACAAGCAAATCCATGACTACTTTTACATCAATGATTTCACGGGGTCTTTTTTCATTGGCAATTTTGTCAAATTCAAGTGCACATAATGTTATATTTCTATCAAGCTAAAGATCACACTCAAGCAAGATCTCAACATTTTATTAAAGCTTTGACCTGATTGATCATTATTTGTGGATGTAATGAAGATGAAAACAAAGTAGAAAAGAGCTATTTTGTAACAATCAATGGCACATAACTCTGGATTTGACATTCAGATCATGCTGAAATTTACAAGCATGCAAGATCTTTATGTCAGTAAGAATCGGTTAAAGTTCTCTATTATTTGGTTCATGCTTGTAGTTGTAAGAGTGAAAATAAAGCCCAAAATGGCAATTTTGTCAATTTCAAGGGCACATAACTCATGATGTAAAATCAGATCAAGCTGAAAATTATACCAAGGCAAGATTTTATAGTCACCAACATTCTGTTATAGTTTTGTCTTGATTGGCCAATATTTGCAGTTGCTAGAGTGAAAACAAAGTCAAAATAGAGCCGACAATGGCAATTTTGTCAATTTCAAGGGGCATAACTCATGATGTAATATTCAGAACAAGCTGAAAATTATACCCAGGCAAAATCTTATAGTCATCATCATTCTGTCCATGTTTTGTCTTGATTCGTTAATATTTGTGACTGCTAGAGTGAACACAAAGTCAAAATAAAGCCGAAAATGGCAATTTTTGTCAATTTCAAGGGCACATAACTCATGATATAAACTTCAGAACAAGCTGAAAATTACATCTCGGCAAGATCGTATAGTCACCATCATTCTGTACAAGTTGTGTCCTGATTGGTTGATATTTCTAGTTGCTAGAGTGAAAACAAAGTGAAAATAAAGCCAAAAATTGCAATTTTGTCAATTTCAATGACACATAACTCATGATGTAAAATTAAGATCAGGCTGAAAATTAAACCCAAGCAAGATCTTATAGTCATCATCATTCTGTCAAAGTTCTGTCTCGATTGGTCAATATTTGTAGTTGATAGAGTGAAAACAAAGTCAAAACGGCCATTTTTGACAATCGCAGATAACTCCAGACTTTCTACTTCAGTCAGAATTCTTTGAAGGAATCTGAGAGAGGTCACCCAAGGATCATTCTTGTGAAGTTTGGTTGAAATCAATCAGGTAGTTTTTCAGAAGAAGAGTTTTAAAGAAAAGGGTTACGGACGGACGGACGCACGCACGGACGGACGGACGCACGACGGACACACCGCCATGACAATAGCCCGCTGGCCTGACGGCCAGTGGAGCTAAAAATGGTAGGCCCCTTAGTACAAAAGTCTATCCGATATATTTACCACGAATATAAGCAAAAGGTGATATTTCTTCCGTAATTTCCCATTTACCAAACCCCCTTCCCCTGTTTGGTTTTGGTTTTATTTGGGTTTTACGCCGTTTTCAACATCTATGGTCATATCGCAGCGGCTGGAGCACCTAACCATGGGTTCCTGTCGTTTCTCATACCAGTACTACCACAACACCCTTACCGAGCCACCAGCTGCTCCCCCACATAGGTTCACGATACCAAACCATTGATGGGTGACATTTTTGTCAGTAAGGGTATTTGCCGCGGCCGGGTATCGAACCCGGGACCTCTCGATGCGCTACCAACTGCGCCATGGCCGCGGCCCCTTCCCCGGTTTGACGCCACGGTAACAGAAAACGCGGGGAAACATTCAGATGAAACGAGACCGTTTCCGAACTTTCTCTACGAGGATCATTAAAACCAAGGCTAGTTTTTGGGACTTTGCTTCTCTATGCAGCCACCTTTCTCTGCACTTTACCATTCTCTGCATACAACACAACATCTTCCGGTCCTCCTCACTATAAATAGTTTTATCAAAAGCAAAGATAAATGAGGTAACAGTCATTCGAATATTCAATATGTAAGTCTGAAGTTATACATGTAGATATTGAATTGTGTGACTGAAAATGAAAAATTCAATCAATCATGTCTCTAAGAGAAGAAAAGACCGACGTAGTAATCTGCTTTATTATGGTTCAAATAGCAGTAGAGTCCAATAGCCTTCCTTGTAAATGGGTCAGTCAAGATTACTGAACTATGAAATATAGATCTATTCCAAAGCTTACGTGTATGAAGGTTGGGCTAAAAATAACTGCATGGAATCAAAGTATTCAAATGGATGATCAAAGTACCTAATCAAAGTACTCTACGAATCAAAGTAATCAAGGTATTCAAATGGAAAATCAAAGTACCTAATCAAAGTACTCTACTTCTAGACAGGCCTACATTATTAACAAATTTGCTTCCCAACAGTAGGCCTACTTTCAGTACTTTGATTTGGGAATTGTTTACATCTAACTTTCAGCTGGTGTAGTACGATGTGGAGAATATTGTACATATACAGACAGTAACGGACATGTCCAGTATAGTTATTGTGATGGATATTGCTGCTCTTCTGAAGATGATCATTGTTGTACAAAGTAAGTATATAGACAGTAACGGACATGTCCGGTATATTTATTGTGTAGATATTGCTGCTCATCTGAAGATGATCATTGTTGGACAAAGTAAGTATACAGACGGTAACGGACATGTCCGGTATATTTATTGTGATGTTGCTGCTCATCTGAAGATGATCATTGTTGTACAAAGTGAGTATATAGACAGTAACGGACATGTCCAGTATATTTATTGTGTAGATATTGCTGCTTGTCTGAAGATGATCATTGTTGTACAAAGTGAGTATACAGACAGTAACGGACATGTCCAGTATATTTATTGTGATGTTGCTGCTCATCTGAAGATGATCATTGTTGTACAAAGTGAGTATACAGACAGTAACGGACATGCCCAGTATATTTATTGTGATGTTGCTGCTCATCTGAAGATGATCATTGTTGTACAAAGTAAGTATATAGACAGTAACGGACATGTCCAGTATATTTATTGTGTAGATATTGCTGCTTGTCTGAAGATGATCATTGTTGTACAAAGTAAGTATACAGACGGTAACGGACATGTCCAGTATAGTATATTTATTGTGATGTTGCTGCTCATCTAAAGATGATCATTGTTGTACAAAGTAAGTATATAGACAGTAACGGACATGTCCAGTATATTTATTGTGTAGATATTGCTGCTCATCTGAAGATGATCATTGTTGTACAAAGTGAGTATACAGACAGTAACGGACATGTCCAGTATATTTATTGTGTAGATATTGCTGCTCATCTGAAGATGATCATTGTTGTACAAAGTGAGTATACAGACAGTAACGGACATGTCCGGTATATTTATTGTGTAGATATTGCTGCTCATCTGAAGATGATCATTGTTGTACAAAGTAAGTATACAGACGGTAACGGACATGTCCGGTATATTTATTGTGATGTTGCTGCTCATCTGAAGATGATCATTGTTGTACAAAGTAAGTATACAGAAGTTAACGGACATGTCCGGTATATTTATTGTGATGTTGCTGCTCATCTGAAGATGATCATTGATGTACAAAGTGAGTATACAGACAGTAACGGACATGTCCGGTATATTTATTGTGATGTTGCTGCTCATCTGAAGATGATCATTGTTGTACAAAGTAAGTATATAGACAGTAACGGACATGCCCAGTATATTTATTGTGTAGATATTGCTGCTCATCTTAATATGATCATTGTTGTACAAAGTAAGTATATAGACAGTAACGGACATGCCCAGTATATTTATTGTGTAGATATTGCTGCTCATCTAAAGATGATCATTGTTGTACAAAGTAAGTATACAGACAATAACGGACATGTCCGGTATATTTATTGTGTAGATATTGCTGCTTGTCTGAAGATGATCATTGTTGTACAAAGTAAGTATATAGACGGTAACGGACATGTCCGGTATATTTATTGTGTAGATATTGCTGCTCATCTGAAGATGATCATTGTTGTACAAAGTAAGTATACAGACAGTAACGGACATGTCCGGTATATTTATTGTGATGTTGCTGCTCATCTGAAGATGATCATTGTTGTACAAAGTAAGTATACAGACGGTAACGGACATGTCCGGTATATTTATTGTGATGTTGCTGCTCTTCTGAAGATGATCATTGTTGTACAAAGTAAGTATATAGACAGTAACGGACATGTCCGGTATATTTATTGTGTAGATATTGCTGCTTGTCTGAAGATGATCATTGTTGTACAAAGTAAGTATACAGACAGTAACGGACATGTCCAGTATATTTATTGTGATGTTGCTGCTCATCTGAAGATGATCATTGTTGTACAAAGTAAGTATACAGACAGTAACGGACATGTCCAGTATATTTATTGTGATGTTGCTGCTCATCTGAAGATGATCATTGTTGTACAAAGTGAGTATATAGACGGTAACGGACATGTCCGGTATATTTATTGTGTAGATATTGCTGCTTGTCTGAAGATGATCATTGTTGTACAAAGTAAGTATATAGACGGTAACGGACATGTCCGGTATATTTATTGTGATGTTGCTGCTCATCTGAAGATGATCATTGTTGTACAAAGTAAGTATACAGACAGTAACGGACATGTCCAGTATATTTATTGTGATGTTGCTGCTCATCTGAAGATGATCATTGTTGTACAAAGTAAGTATACAGACAGTAACGGACATGTCCGGTATAGTTATTGTGTAGATATTGCTCCTCATCTGAAGATGATCATTGTTGTACAAAGTAAGTATACAGACGGTAACGGACATGTCCGGTATATTTATTGTGATGTTGCTGCTCATCTGAAGATGATCATTGTTGTACAAAGTGAGTATACAGACGGTAACGGACATGTCCGGTATATTTATTGTGATGTTGCTGCTCATCTGAAGATGATCATTGTTGTACAAAGTGAGTATATAGACGGTAACGGACATGTCCGGTATATTTATTGTGTAGATATTGCTGCTTGTCTGAAGATGATCATTGTTGTACAAAGTAAGTATACAGACAGTAACGGACATGTCCAGTATAGTATATTTATTGTGATGTTGCTGCTCATCTGAAGATGATCATTGTTGTACAAAGTAAGTATACAGACAGTAACGGACATGTCCGGTATATTTATTGTGATGTTGCTGCTCATCTGAAGATGATCATTGTTGTACAAAGTAAGTAGTTCAGGACATTAGTACAGGACATTAGTTTTATCTTCTCTGTATTAATTTAACGAAAATTGATGAGGGTATCCGAATTAAAAATCCGACTATCCTCGTCTATCTCTGTTGCCATGGATTACGCAGAAATTGCACGGAGTGTTTATAATATACTGATTGGTAGAATGCCTTAATAGAGATTTACGAATTAGTACGAAATGGAATACGAATACGAAACCGAAATGAATTTGTGGAGGGGAGGGGGCATCTCAGTACATTCGAAGCTGGTTTCCGTCTCAGCAAACGTTTCTTGTTTCGGAGGTCGTGGGTTCGAACCGTACTCTGTCCTGTAATTTTGCCAAAATACCAACATACCTTTTTTATTAAAGGAAAGGTTTGAAATATACTTAACGGCACATCCAATGCAAATCTTTATCTAATTTTGTACATACCCTTATAATTTCGTCGAAATTTGAACAGTCGAAAAGCTGATCATTATCCAAAGTACAAAGGGCCTATGTTCAGCTCCTTCACAGAAGACGAATTTACCTTTCCGCCATAGACGGATGTCTTTAAAAAAAAACCCATTAAAATCAGGTCTACTTGAGATGTTCAAGTATTGCGTTCATTACGAAAGAAGGACAAGTCGTGCCTTCCGCGATGTTTGATCATACGCTAAACCATGACCTACCCCAACGGAAAAATGGAGCGTGATTCATCACTAAACAAATTGTCTTTCTACAGATGGATTTAGCCTATCCCGATGTACCTGGTGCAATAACTACAGAGTCAGACGATGCCTTTGAGTCACACAGGTCCATCATATTGCCGAATGACTCTGATCTCCCTCTTTTAAAGTCGTCTGATCACTAAGTGAGCACTGATTAGGCAGTTATGTTTCATTGCAGTCAAAATTTGGGATTTGGTGCAGTGGTAACGCGCTGGACTTGTAATCTTTTAGACCGAGACTTTAAGCCGAGTTCCCGTCTCCATATCACCTTAACAGTTGAGTGGGATGTAAATACTCCATTCAATCAATTGAAGGGTGGAAGTGTCGGACATTATAATTATATACCTTCTTTGCAAAAAACTTTCACTATTTACAAAAAAGCCCAATACCATTCTTCCGGTAAACAAGCCTTGCGTGTATAGTTACTACCCAAGGTAAAGTGCCTCCATATTTTACCAACCGACTTGTAATATTTTAGTTCTGCGATGACATGATCAACCCTCTCAGGAAACTACATCGTGTATCTATTAAGTTTTGTACGTTTTCTTTTAAGTGAACGTTGTTTTTTTGTTCTGATCAGGAATAACAACAAGGTAAGAGTTTGGGTATATCTTATCCCAAAGAAAGACACAATTTGTTGGAAAGGGCAACTCGTTTCCTACCCGCCTCATTTAACCATGCTGGGCATCGTTTATATGACCCAGGAAACCGCTCTCAACATACCTTGAACGGCCGTTGTTATCCACCACGCCGGTGCCCTGAATAATATTTTTTGTTAGACACACGAGATTCCCTTCAATGGCTGTAACAGAACTTGGTAGCTTTGCCCAATTAGATATTATATTTTGCCATTCAGCAATTGATGGCCATACAGCTTCAAATGTGAAAAAACAAACAAACAAACAAACAAAAGAAACCTGGGATAAGCGGATTGGTGGATGGGCGGACGGACAGACAACAGGGTATAACCGAATAACCGGTATACCCCTCTGGAGATTGTGCATTATGGGATGGGCAAATCTACGGACAAATTTGCCTCGTTTCAGGAAAAATATTTTGTAATAACTTTCTTATAATTGCGTCAATTTTCAAACGGTTTGTTGCATGTGCCCCGCCTAACTGAGAAAATGACGCAATATTCAGATCGATTTTTGCTCGGTTGGGGTCAACTTTTGGGAAAAAGTATGAGTGATTTTCGAATAAGTCAAACATCTGAAGAAATAACTCAGTAAGGCGGGGTATATGCAACAAACCGTTTGAAAATTAAGAATAATGATAAACAATAATGTTAGTGCACACTTTCTTACCGGAAGCAGGGCTAATTAAACCGTGGTTGTTATCATTTAAAATGACTCCACAAATAATTAATATACAATGTATCTAAGAAAAGTGATCAGTAAGGCGTTTTATATGCAAGAAACCTTTTGGAAATTGAGGCAGAGATAAGGAAGTTATTGCAAAATATCTAACCAGAATGAAGACTATTTTCTGTAATTGTTATCCATCCTGTGATGCAAAATCTCCACTGTGCTCTCTATTACGTATGTAAGGAGTAAAATAATTCCACGTAGAAATCATTTAGCTCTTCTTATCGTAGAGTGCTTTTTGACCATTCTCAAACTATTTTCGCAGACCGATGCAAATACATGTAAATTTATTCTGCAACTGAAATAAAAACAACATTCTATTCATTGAGTGTTTATCCTTTCAAAAAAGGCAAGAGATGGGGAGGTCCGATTTTGACGCTGTTGCAGATGACAAAGTGGATACCGATCAGAAAAAGGATTTGAAGTTGTCGGCATTTTCTTCTTTTGTCCAAATGTTTTCCCATGCCTATCAAGGACGTCAAAATCAGGTCTTATTTTGGGAAATGCATAAGTCAACGTTTGAACGAGTGTAAAAAATGAGGATTTTACATAGAATCGCGTGGTAGTAAAAATGAGTGATCTGACACCACATTCCGAATCTTCTGATACATCCCCTCTATTTCATTTCCATTTCCATTTCGTATTCCATTTCGTACTAATCCGTAAATCTCTAATATAGGACTTACCTCAAAGCCAATGCCATACAGCAAGATATACCAAAGTGCAATCACAATCTTATTCGTTAAGCAAGTGGTAAAAATGTTGATCATCGGCATTTTTCTTCTCGTTTCAATGTTAACATAAGGTTTTTTAAAGATCGTCAAAGTCGGGTATTGTTCTAGAAGATGTTGAATTCGAGAACCCTAAATATTTGTCAAGAATAAAAACGCCATTTTGAAAATTTAGTCTTATATTTTAACCCCTTATAAACAAGACATGCATTTGACGTCACCGATGGAAAAGGTTGGGGGAAAATTGAGGCAAAATAGGAAAATGTTGAAGCCAACGTACATTTTCTCATATTGTCTCAATATTTCTATACCAGTGACGTAGGAAGGTTTATAATACTGGGGGCCAAATGTTAAAGTAATTGGAAATATGGGTGTATTATGGGGGCATAGGGGGAGGCCCCTTTCCTAAATTATTGGGGGCCAGGCCCCCTGTCCCCCCTCTTCCTACGCCTATGTATACTAGGTTTAAACACAAATCACATCTTTATCGATAACTTGGTCTTGAAAGCAAATTTGCCGTCTAGCTATATCAGTTCTTAATTTGAAGCCGACTCAATATAAGAGAAAAGGTTAATGTTTGTCAAATGCATTTAACGACCGACTGTGTCACAAATTATAACCCGTTTGGAGCAGCATAGTTTTGCGTTGAGGGGATCAATATTTATAGGCACCTCATGACGTTTGTATTCAAATATATAATTCAAACAGCAAAATTGGCTTTCTTTCAATAATGTGATCAAGGCCCAGTTCAATATAATTGGTTGTCATGTTTTGTTGTGTTTGTTAACTTTATTTCCGTGAATGTTTACAAAACTAGAATTTATCTATCTAAACCATTTGAAAACAGAATTAACCCGGGACATCTGCACTTGAAATGATCCAACTTCGGCAATGTTTTCTTAATGACACCTGTGTATTGCTTTTGAAAGTATTAGCCTTTTTTTCACGTATGAAGACAGTCATATTTTCTAAGAACCAGTTGGTACATTTTAACCCTTTCCCAAACAAGACCTGGTTTTGACGTCACTAATAGAAAATACTTGGGAACACATTGAGACAAAAGAAGAAACTGCTGATAACCAGCAGTTTCTCCTTTTGTCTAAATATTTTCTGGCCTATATTGTATACAAATACTTAATTACTGTCTTTATTTACATCAACTTTGGTGTCTGTGGCAGCTTTTGAATTTGATCACCCTAAAATTCTGTCGTTTGGGAAAGGTTTAAACAGCTTAATTAACAAACTTGGTAGTTTAAACCAACCTTCTCTATTTCTATCCTTACCACGATCTTTAAACTGATCCAATTAATAAAAAAAAACTGTTACAGACGAGAAACGGTAACTGAAAAGAATGTTATAGAGGGGAAATTATTGAAAGAAAAGGATTTTCCCAGACCGTTCAAATTAGTGACGTCAAAATATAGATTTGGTTTATTGGGGTTTTATGTTGTTTTCAACTTCTCAGGTCATATCGCGCCGGCTGGAGCACCTAACCATTGATTCCTGTCGTTTCTCATACTATATAGAATACCACAATACCATTACCGAGCCTCCAGCTGCTCCCCAATATAGGTCAAAATATAGAAACTTCTTCATCAATTTAAATATATTACAAAAGATGCAACTGCATTTTATAGTTATATTTGGCACTCTTTATCTCGAAGTCTGATGAGTCGAATTTCTGCTTTAGTCGAAGTTAAAATATAGTCACGTCATTGCCAAAGAATATAACAACTTTCAAATGCAATGATTGTACATATATGTTTTCTTCGTTTCAGTTATATTGGTTTGATAGTGGGTTGTGCTATAGGTGGTATAATATTGATAGCCGTCGTGATTACTATAGTTGTTGTTGTATGTAAGAAACACCATATGAAGAAAGGTCGTGTTATACAGCCTCGAGCTACAACAATGACGACAACAACAACGACACATTCTAGTAAGTACATGTCCACGTGCACATATGTGCCTCGTCGTCTTGGTGAAATGTAGTTAACCCATTCCCAAACAGCAACATGTTGGACTAGTCCAAATTCAAATATATTGCAGACGACAATTCAAATGACTTTATTGTCTTTAGGTGTAGAAAGCATTGTAGTAAATGAAGAAATTGCTTATTATGAATAATTTCTTCATTTTCCACGATGTTTTCCAAAACAATTATCTTGTGGGGAGTCAAAAAGAGTCACTGTGTGGTAATGGGTTAAATGGAATCTGGAAAATGGGTCATGATGACATTTGAGAGCTAAATGAATCCGGATCAGCGGGCGTGGTCTGATCAAGATCCATGTCGTTCATATAGTTTCTATCCCTGACGACTGGATTTCGGACCTAGTCCACATTCAAACTTATTGTACATGTCTAGAAAATTAGAAAATTTCAACTGTTTATGCATAGCAATTATATAAAGAAAACGAGAACATTTTGTTAATAATTATTTACATTTTCGCCAAGTTTCCAATTTGTTGTATAAAACCTGTTAGACAAACAAATAGGATGCCCGTTGTTTGTTTGCTCTTTCCCAAACAAGGCTATGTTTTGACCAAAAGAAACGTCTCAGAAAAACATTGGGGCAAAAGTAGGAAATGCTGTTAACTAACATTTCTTCTTTTGTCTTAATAATTTGTGCTGTATCTTTATCGACCCCATTGAGAAAGAATTCAAAGGGTGAACACCTGACAAAGAACGATTTGTTATATTACTACAAATACAATTTTTGTTGAATATCGTTGAAGTTTCCTCGTCTATTCAATATTGACGCGGAGTTTCTATACAAATATGACGCAGGTTAATCGTTCTATATATAGATTTAATACGTCTTTTGATATTTACTTTGGTTTTCACTTCCCTTTTTGTCCTTTCCGAAACAAGACCGCGTTTTGCGTGCACAAAGTAGTGAGGACAGCAAATATCGAATGGCTTTCCCACTTTCGTCCATTATGTTTTTGTGTCTAATGTACATTAATTACATATTTAACATAATCCATTTTTATAGTATTCAACAGCTTTGATTTTAGCCCACTCTAAATTGTCGTTGTTTGGGAAAAGGTTAAAGTACTTTTCATTAATTTAATGTACTGTGCTTAAACATTTTAATGGTCACTCTTTAATTCTTAGAGAACGCCCAAATATTCACCAGGGGCCCGTTTTACTAACAAACTTACGAACATTTTTAAAACAACAACAAGTCTGATTGGCCGAATGCACGGTGGGGATTGTGCATGATGGGATGGATAACGAATATGGAGTATACGGACAAAATTTGCCTCGCTTCAGGTTAGAATTTGTGCAATAATTTTCTTATTTCTGCTCCAATTTTCAAGCGGTTTGTTGCATGTACCCCGCATTAGTGAGCTCTTTCCTCAGATATAAGACTTGTTTGTAGAATCTTTGTACTTTGTCCAAAAATTGATCCCAACCGACCAGAAAAAACGACAAAAAATTCAGGCCCTTTTTCTAGTCGGTTGGGATCAGTTTTTGAGAAAAGTACAGGAAAGTTCCAGATAGATAATACATCTGAGAAAAGGGCTCAGTAAGACGGAGTACATGCAACAAACCGCATGAAAATTGGCCCAGAAATAAGAAAGTTATTGCACAAATTCTTACCTGAAGCGTGGTTGATTTGGCCGTAGTCGTTACCATTTCGCTTTCTGGTCGGTTGGGACAATATTTCGGAAAAAGTATCATGAGTTATCTAATATGTCATACATCCGATGAAAGAGCTCGATAAGGCGGGGTACATGCAGCAATCCGCTTGAAAATTGATACAGAAATAACAGAGTTATTGCAAAATGTCTTACCTGAAGCGAGGCGAGTTGGCATCAAATTTTGTGCAAAAAATAGACTGAGTTCACCGTTATGTTTTGATAAACCGTCGGTGTTGTTATAACATCTCGTAACTACGGTTTGATTCAAGGCGTAGTAACGAGATTTTATAACAACACCAACGAAATACTATTTATTTGTCCGAAATTACGTCACGGTTTACTTGATAAAATCGTTCCCTATTGTCGGTAGTCGTTATCCATCCCATCATGCACAATCCCCACCGTGGAATAATTACTGTTATTATTTCTCGTTCAATCAGATGTGTTGTTACAAGGTTTTTGCAAAAATATATGTTAGTATAACGCGGCCCAGGTCCGCATTTAAATGAGCAACATATTTAAAATTTGCAAGAGGCAGTGAATTAGACTGCGTTTTTTAACGTACCATTCTCTATCCCACGGTGGGTAACCCACGTGACTTTTGGGAAGCGTTCACATCGAAAAAATCGTCCGCTTCAAAGCATGTTTTGGTGCATTTCTCGGCTCATACTGTACGGAATTTGACGAGGTAAAGTGCATCGTATGCGCCTTTGAGAGGGCCATTCCCAGTTCTAACTCACTCTGCTCTAAATCCAGTAGGTTCTTCAAACATTCAAAGGAAAGTTTTCGGTGCAAAACTAAAGTGGGAAGCATTCACGTGCACCGAAAAAATCGTTCGCATGAATGTTTGAAGAAACCACTGCATTCGGAGCACTATGACGTACAACCGCGAATGACCCTCTCAAATGCGGGTTCGGTGCACTTTATCTCGTCAAAATCCGTACAGTATAAGCAGAGAAATGAAATAAAACCTACTTTGAAGCGATTTTTCGCTGTGAACGCTTCCCAAAAGTCACGAGGGTTACCAACCGTGTACATCCGTAAGCCTTTTAGAACATGCGCGAACTTAATAATCTGGTTATCAACCCTGATACTACTTCGTGTATTCGTGAAAGGGTGTCTATTGTATGTTAAAATAACGCACGCTAAATATGTTAGACATCAGAACAACAGGGAGACATTCCTATTCCCTTTTCTGTCTGATTTTACACAAAAATGTTGTCAATGTCGTAGGTATTTTGGCATTCCCATTACATCCCAGCAAACATACCTATACCGATATCGGCTATTAGTCGGAATATCGGCTCGTTTTGACGATACCGGGCCGATGTCGGGTCGATATCAGATTATAATCTGAATATACTACTTTTCTCTGAGAACAGACCAACGTCGGGCCGATCATGAATAGCGTTTGATGTTACAGAGCCAACATCGGGCTGACATTTCTGTGAATATCGGGCCAATCTGAAATGTTTGCTGGGATGTGTTAATTATCATCATTATCTTTCAGACATGATGTACAGCAGTCACTTCGCGGCACCGCCCCAACCCCCGCCTTATTCTTACACAAATCCGTACCAGCACCAGTTTGGGGGCATGGCTGGACCGAGTTATCCCCCGCCCCCGGCCTATCCGGGACCGCCTCTCAAGACCGATAACCCCACCTATACAGACTCACAGGGCGTGTCTCGACCAATCAGCGTTAATGTTCAGCCAGCCAATCAGGGACAGTCTGACCCGGCATATCCACCACCGTCTTCTCAACAACAAAACTAACAGCGTCAAAACTAACAACGACCAAAACTTTACTGCTATCGTCCAGTGGCAAAATTGTCATTAACTAATGCATTTGAGATCAACAAACAGCATCTGGGTTCGACTTTCCTAATAGGCTTCCGAAACATTGGTGCAAAAGAAGAAAATGCTGATTACGGTAATAATAGCATTTTCTCCCTTTTGTGCCAGTATGTTTCTGCTAAATATTGTTTACAAATCCATTATTCATCAACATCAAATGTTGTCTACTGCAGCAGATTTTAATTTGGAATAGAACATTTCTTTACTGTTTGGGAAAGGGTTGACGGTGCTCCTTTTCATTTCTTGGGGAAATATTAAATTTCCACGGAGCATTTCCACATTTTGCAAATCTTTAACAATATTCATTTACCTATTTATTCATTTTGTCTATTGTTACATGTAGCAACGACTATCAGTTCATATCAATCTGGCATTTAGTTGTTTGTTGGAGGTGTCAAAGTGCGAAACGACAAGAAAATGTAAGATTTGTTTGTGATTACCTGTACTTTATTGTTATTGTTTGTCAATAATTTATAATAAAAACATTTTGTTACATACACTCTAGTTTGTTCAACCTCCAAGAAACATTAGTCTTGCTCATTTTTAACAACTCGTCGCTTTTCAACAGAAACCACGTAATTGCAGCTCAAACAAGCTGCTTAAGGGGGAATGCTCCAGTTTTTCCGAACACTCGGTCTTTCCTGTAGTAAATTAAACGTTTCGTACCAATATGTTGCGCAACTATATTTTCAAACATATAACACATCATTACAATTTACCATTTTCGATGGTAAAAATGTATTTATTATGCGAAACTGATTTCCTCAAGATGGAAATCGATCATTTAGAGCAAGACAGTCGTAAGTGTGTATGCAATTACCACTGTTTTGCGTCATTTTATTCATGTGCAGCTGATAAAAAATGCTGTAATTCACTAATAAGTGCGCTGACCTATACATTTTCTTTTTGAATTATTACCAGGACATGTTGCTTAATACAAGGAGGGAGTTTTATCAAATTCTATTATGTAGAACTTGAAATATTTCAAAAAATATGCAAATTTTGACATAAAACAATCCAGCTTCGTTGATCTATCAGAACACGTAAGCATGCTGTTTTATACATTTACGCGTATATAGTAGCACACATTTTGGGTTTTCTGTTCTTATTAAATGTAAGACGTTACTTTAAATCCGTTTTCGGGACTGAACGATGAACATACAGCATTTTATTAGCATTTTAGTGACCTTGTACAGGTGCAAGAAATTGTGCATTTTTTCGATGTAGGGGTATGTGATACGAATGCCTATAAAATTCAAACAAGATCGCTGACCATCCATTTTCATTTTATTTTTCAATTGGCAATAACATGTAATTTCAACATACAAAATATAAAGGAATTCTATTATTGGGAAAAAATTTAGGAAACTGGAGCATTCCCCCTTAAACAAGCTGCAATTACGAGGTTTTTGTTAAATAGCATCGCACTTATTTTCAAATACAAAATAAAACAAGATCAGTCTTTGTGGAAAGTAGAGTAAAGAATAAATACAAACAAATACACAAATTTAAGAGCAAACTGTTGCAAGTACGAATTATATACGATAAACACTAGTTTAGTACTTATCTAGATGCAAACTCTTGCTCCCACTTTCTTTCTATTTCTATAACAAAGTTTCTCTCTCTCCCTCTCCTTATCATGACATTGCTGTCACTACATAAGGAAACAGTAAAACCTGAATCCATCATGATTTCACCAGTACCCAATCCATACAAGATTATAATTATCTGAGGGAATACTGCAACATCATTGTAAGTGCATGTAATCACCTACATACATTTACTAACTTTGCAAAGAATGAACATTCAAGCAGTTGTTCACATTCACGATTTGCATCTTTAAGTTCTAGCACACAATGACTAAACAAAACAGATATAGAATAATGTTATCATTGTACCTATGTAGCTGCTCTCTCACTTAGACAATTAACATCCATTTATGAGAGACAAAGTTTTTGTCAAATATCAAAAAGGATATTGGGGTTAAAACTCATGACCCATTATCATGGGTTGATAGACTCTGATGTTGCCGACTGAGCCATCCGAGCTTGGTGTCTTCATTTGGAACATAAAACCACAGAAGTTAGAAAGGACATGGTCAGAGGGAGGTCTGATGGCTCAAAAGACAACAACAATTTGGATGCATAATTTGGCACTGGTAGTCTTGTTGATCATAAAGCACTAACTAATGTATAAATAACCATCCATGATTCTCACTGCTCATCAACATCCTGGAAATGGTCTGTAAATAAAGATATATACAGATTATGTAACACAAATGCTCACCAAACCATTTTCTATTTTAAATAAATGACCTTGGTATTTGACATTTCTATACAACTTTTAACTTGGAAACTGAAAATAGTTAACCCATTACCACGCATTAACTATTTTTGGCTCCCCAAAAGAAAAAGGCTTAAGAAAACATTGTGGTAAATGAAGGAATTACTTGTGACAAGCAATTTCTTCATCTACCCCAATGTTTTCTAACCAAAAAAGTCAAAAAGATTTTAAATTCCATTCACTTGAAATTGTCATCTGCAACATCTTTGAATTTGGAACAGCCCAAAATATTGTTGTTTGGTGATGGTTTAATAAAGTGTGGTCAAAGTTAATATTAATAAAACAAACAGAAACAGCCTACTTACTTAACCCTTTCCCAAACAACATTTTGGGGTGGTCCAATTTGAAAGATGATGCAAACAACAAAATGGATGTTGACAGACAAGAAATTTGTGTAAAATTTAGCAAAGAAAATATTGAAATGAAAGGGAAAGATACACAGCATTTTCTTCTTTTGTCTCATTTTTTTCCCAAAACCTTTCAACTAGGGATGTCAGAACCAGGCCTAGTTTGGGAAAGGGTTGAAAGAAAAAGCTACTTGAATAAGGAATGTTATAAAACCATTTTATCAAAGAATGCAGATCTATTTTCCGACTTCGTTTTTTGTGATTTTAAATGACATTTAGCCAGTGCTATGGTTAGTGCTAATATAAAGCTGTTACATCTCCCAAAAAGGACCATCTTGGAAGTGTGTAAAGTACAGGTCAACAATGGTTCAAACTTTTCCCTCTGAGACAATTTTCTATAAATATGTTTTTTCTACTAATGGTGCAGTCACACTACAGCGTATCAAATATCAAGTATCAACGTATCAAATATTTCGAAAAATTATCGATGGGCACAACTTTTCAGCGTATGAAGTCAACTTACGATCAAATACCAGTTAAAAAAACAAATGTCCTAGCATACCGTTGACATATGAGTAACAAACTCATAGAGTATACCAACTTATGAGTAGTGTACATCAACGTACATTTCACGTATGAGAAACAAGTGCTGAACGTCAGATTAACATATGATGAGCGTAAACAAAAGCGACTTTAGAATGTGTTTCTGGAGGGATGTGCATGCACTTCCTGGAGTATGTGGTCTTCATTCCAAATGGAACTATAAATTGGTCATAAACATAAGGACTTCTTCTTCCTCTTCTTCTGCCTTAGGGCAGTTGGTAGTGCATCTGCCTCTCATTCGCGAAGTCACGGGTTCGATACCCAGCCGCGGCTAATACCCTTTCTGACAAAATTGTCTCCCACAAATGGGTTTGAAATCGTTAACCTAAGTGGTCGAGCAGCTGGAGGCTTGGTAAGGGTGTTGTGGTAGTACTGGTTTGAGAAACAACAGGAATCCATGGGTAGGTGCTCCAGCCGCCACGATATAACCCTGGCAGTTGAAAACGGCGTAAAACCCAAATAAACTCAAATTCCTCTTCTTCTTTTTCTTCTTCATCTGTTTTTATGTTTAGCATTCAAACTGCTAACTGTACCAAATCATTGTGATGTTGCAGCACAGCAACCCAGCACAGCAATTTACATTGCTGGTACTGGATGTATGAGAAACGTACTTGACATATGAGAAACATATGAGAAACATACTCTACGTTAGAGTTACATACTTCCACCGTACATCTAGTGTATTCAGCGTATGAGAAACATACAATGAGCCTAAAATTCATACGCTGGCATAGGCTGAAAATTTTTGTGCATGTTCAAAAATTACTTTAACCCTCAGAGTACATCGGCGTATACCGATTTACCCCAGTGTATGAGTAACATGTAACAAATGTATCCCTAGCATACCTCCAGCGTATTTCAGCGTATTCCCCAAAAATCCATATGTTACTCATACACCGGCTCCATACGCTGTAGTGTGACTACACCTTTACTAAATGTTCATTTTAGAAATGTATTATCTAGTTGAAACCCTGCGGGGTCTGATATATTTTTTTCATTACTGTATTGCTTTTACCAACTTCCCAGATGGTGATTTTTTTGTGTGATTGGACAGAATTCTAACATACCTTTGAAAGTTGGCTGTAGGAGTTGCCATCTTATATCTAACAAGGAATGAAGCAAGAACATCAGCAACCTGAACATAACAAAAATCTATCTGATAATCTGACAGAAATATACAATTGTGGACCCTTTCCTGAACAACACAATTTTAAACTTTTACAACTTGAAAAATCTACTAAAACAAAGAGAATGTATTTGTAGATAAAAATAGGATTTTTGTACAATATAGCAAAGAAAATACTAAGGTAAATGGAGAAAATGCTGCAAAACGTTTTGAATAAATGGCGTTGAAACCAGGATAATTTCTGGTTTTGTTGGTCCTAATAGGTATATTTCCTAGAACATTTAGACAAAGGAAGAAATCGTCCTGATCAGCAATTTTCTCACACTATTTCCTGTTACATAATGTACTAACATTCCACTAATCATTGATATCCACTGTTATCAATTTTGTTGTCTGCAGCAATTTTTTTTTAAATTAGACCTTAAATCTTTTAATTAATATTTGGGAAAGGTTGACAAAATTTTCAGTCATATCAAATGTTATTAAAGTCCTCTAACCCTTGTGCACTCTCTCTTGTCACCAGTATGGAATGAATATTTGATGCTTCAAAAATGCTTTTTCTCATCAGTAATATCTTCAACTTTGGACCAGTCTAACCACACACAAGAAGACAAGACAAAAACAAACTTACATATTTTAACTTATGGAAATTGTATATCATTTAGACAGCATTAACCTTTCCCCAAACAAGACCTGGATTTGACGTCACTATTAAAAATGGACTGGGAAAACATTGAGACAAAAGAAGAAATTGCTAGTGATCAGCAATTTCTTCTTTTGTCTCAATGTTTTCTATGCGAATTTTCTCAGAATTTGTACCTTTGGAAAATACTATTTTGTTGTCTGCAGCTGCTTTCAAAAGGACAGTCAAACTTTTTTCTGTTTGGGAAAGGGTTAAGCAAATATAGATATAAAACAAGAGCTGTCACTGTAAGATGACAATGCCCCCGACACCGCTTTGATTTTAAATTATGGCCAATCTATGTTCAAGGTCAAGGTCATCCAAGGGTCAAGGTCACCAAAGTATGTGCCTACAGAAAGGTAATGTACCAAGGAATGTTGTGGTAAAGTATGAAGCGAATATGTTAAGTAATAAGGAAGTTATGGCCAATGTTAAAGTTTTTGGACGGAATGACGGACAGACGGACGGACAGACAGACGGACAGACGGACGGACAAGTCAAATTTATGATGCCTCCCTATCGGGGGCATAATTATTAATTTCAACTTCTGATCTAAACTTTGATGTTTGATAAAGTATTGAAGTAGTTACCTGATCTGGGACATCTTCATGTACAGCATGTCCACTCTTGGGTAACACCTGCATCTGGAATTTACCTGTAATTGTCACATAACTAATGGTTAGTGTAAAACTAAGGTATGTGCATGTAAAGTTTTTATGCATTAACAGTGTTTTTATACTCAACAAACAATTTAGACTATGGAGAAAGGTATATGGTAAAATTTATTATATACCAGTACATGTTGTTCAGGCTAGGTAACTTGGTGTAGTATCATGAATGATTATAAGTAATTTCTTCTAATGAATGATATCCAGCATTTTTTTCTTTTCTCTGATTTTTGCCACACTATATCTACTAGGAACATCAAAATCAAGTCTCGTTTAGGAAATGCTAAAATCTCATCCAAGACAGCTGAGGTGAAAATGGAGAAAATAAATTAAAATAATCTGATCTGAGAGGAAAACACTAACAGAACAAAGTATGGCAGTTTACTAATTGCACATTGAAGGATTCATGATGTCATTGCTTTTCAACAAAAACCTCATAACTGCAGCTTAAAACAAGCTGTAGTTACGAGGTTTTCATTGGAAAGTGACGAAGTACCCACCTTGCATCTGTCCTATAGTTAAATCTTTATCTAGTCTATCTACCCCTGAAAAACAACAGTTGATAGATCATAGTTAGATTAATCTTTGTACTGAGGACTTCAAATTTTGTTTCAAACACATTGCCAATTAAGGAGACATATCAATAAGTTTATCTTATTTTTTTGCCATAAAGAATGAGTAGAAAGCAGACAGTGTATGCTACAATCAGACTGCACATCTATGTCTATACTGCCTGCAAAAGCTTTTGTCACCACAAGATTTTTTTCCCCTAAAAATGTCCTTATAGTTTTGAAAGCAAGAATCGGAGGTTTACACATTTACTTATAATCATGCAGAAGTGTGTGGAAATATGTAAACAGTTTGTACCTGCTAAGAGCAACATTTTCGGCGCATCTACCGAGAGGAATTGATTGGACAATCCTTGAAACCATCCTCTCCAGAACGGTTCTGTTTTCCCCAGATCTATCCTCCATGTATACTGTACTGCTGGTACCTACACGAGATTAAACTCTTTATCATTCAATGGAATCTTGCACTGGTCTAATTTGGAAGCTGCTGCAGACAACAATTTAAAGTGAATGAAATTTAAAAGCTGTTGTTTTTTAGGGTAGGAAACATTGTTGGAAATGAAGAAATTGCTTGTCACAAGCAATTTCTTCATTTTCCATATTGTTTTCCAAAGCCTTTCCACAAGGGATGTCAAATTCCAGTCTTGTTTGTTTGTTGTTGTTGTTATCTACATCTCAAAAAGGACCATTTAATATTTTGTTGTTTTTGAAAGGCTTACATTCATTGGTAGCAGATAACAGATATTCTGTAAAAGTCATATTCTATATATTCTGCATCCACTTTCACCTCTGGGCCCATGCAAAATAAAACAAGATGTGTTTGTGAAACACAAATGCCCCCGAAATGGCCATTTTTGTAAAATGTTAAGTTTTCGTAGAGTAAAGGGTTGATAAGGGTTAATGGATGACCTTGAGGAAGGTCAAATTGCATGGAACAGATAGATATCATTGAAAGGAAGTTGCATATCTAATTTGAGCTTTGCATGTCAAATACTTTTGGAGAAAAGGCAAATGTTAAGTTTTCGGAGTAAAATGTTAAGTTTTCGTAGAGTAAAGGGTTGATAAGGGTTAACGGATGACCTTGAGGAAGGTCAAATTGCATGGAACAGATAGATATCATTGAAAGGAAGTTGCATACCTAATTTGAGCTTTGTATGTCAAATACTTTTGGAGAAAAGGCAAATGTTAAGTTTTCGGACGGACAGACAGACGGACAGACAGACAGACAGACGGACAGAAGGACAGACGGACGGACACGAGTAAAACAATATGCCCCCGATCTCTCGATACGGGGGCATAAAAAACTTTTGTTTTGCACCAGTTTTATTTTTTTGTACAAGAAGTTAGTAATAGATCTCACATAAAAACATAATTGGGAAACCTTCAATTATACAATAGGCTTTACCAGAAAAAATAACTTAAGATGTTTAACCCTTTCCCAAATGGCAAAATCGTATGGTTATGACACTTGAATGCAGATGAAGAAAACAAAATGAATGCTGTTTGAAATAGGATTTGTGTATAATATAGCCCAGTAAATATTGAGGCAAAGGAGAAATTATTAGAGATTATCAGGACTTTCTTCTTTTGCCTCAATGTTTTCCCAAAGCCATTTGTTGCAAGGACGTCAAAACTAGGTCTTGTTTGGGAAAGGGTTTAGACAAGTGAATGCTACATCTCAACAATGCGGAGAACATTGCAGGCAACCCAAGATGTGTTCGTGAAACACTAACGCCCCCGAAATGGCCAATGTTAAGTTTTTGGACAGATTGACATACAAATGGACATACAGACGGACAGAAGTACACAATATGCTCCTGATCTTTCGATACGAGGGCATAAAAATGCTAGTAGTTCATATAAGTATTTCTTTCTTGTCAGTAATTTTGTTGACTGCTTAAGGACCAAAATGCATGAACTACACTCATACCAATATCTTACATCTGGCTTTTTAAAACTTCCATTTTCTTGTGTTGTATCTGTACTTGTTGATGGAGCTGACGATTGTTGTTGTTGTTGTTGTTGTGATGATTCTTCCCCTTCTTCCTCCTCTGATATCATGTCTGTATTTTTATTAACCAGTTGTTCTTGACTGTGTTGATGCTCTAATACTGAGGCTCCAGTCTCATTGGTGTCTAACCTGGATACAAATACAGAGCAGGGGACTGGAAAAAGTGTCATTAAATTGGACAACCCTAAAAGGACCTCTACTGATAAGGCGAGAAATCTCCCTAAAAGGCTCAAATGGAAAAGTCATTTTTCAAAACATGCAAATTGATTATTATTTCGAACTGTATTGTTAGATATGTATCTAAATCATATGAAAACTGATTTTGTACGATCAAAACGATTCGACAGGTACAGATAACTCTTGGTTTCTGTACCTACCCCCAAAATTACATTTTCTTACCCCAACGTTATTCATTAAACCAGATTTAAGTTTTCTTTAGTTTTAGAAGCAAAAAAATTTCTGTAAATGTAAGGACAATTGGTGTTGAAATCATAAACCATTTTTCGATTTGTCCTTAATGCGCATGCGCATCATTGAAACGAGTTTAAAGGCGAAATCTTCCCGCCAAAATTATGGCATATGGTATATGAGTACTATTTTTAGTATAAAAGTCAGTTCCCCCCCGTGACCCAGCAAATCCTTTTTACCAAGGAAGCCTATGATCCAGTTACACAACATATGTCAATGGGAAGCTGGGTCAAGGGGGGGAACGATGTTAGCCAGCATTGGGAAGGTAGGTATGCCTCGGTTTTTGGCGGGAAAGTGCGCGTTTAAAGTTGTTTCAATGGTGCGCATGCGCAATACGGACAAAACCAAAGCTGCCATATGATGTCAACACCATTTATCCCTGTATCTGTAGAAAATAAATTGCAAATAAAAATAAAAGAATCTTCATTTTACCTCTTTGAATACCGGTAGTGTAAGAAAACGAAACAATTTAGGTGGGTACTAAAATCAAGAGTTATCTGCACCTATAACTTTTAAAATGACATAAAAATCGGTGTTTATTTCCTTTATTTGTCTACCTAACCATAAAGCTTAATTTTGTTTCTCAATTTGTTAGTTTTGAGAATTGACCCATCGAGCTGAGCCTTTTAGGGAGAATTCTCGCCTTATCCATAGAGGTCCTTTGTCATTTGTGAAATGGTTAAATCAAGTGAGACAACAATGTTTTAAGATGAACCTCTGTCTATGAGCAGTCTCATCTTGTCCACAAGACCACTGCCAAAGACATTTTAGGATTAACCCTTTTCCCAAATGGCAAAATAATAGGGTGGTCCACTTCAAAAGCTGCTGCTGACAGCAACATGGATGTTGATAAGGATAGAATTTGTGTAAATATCAACTAAAAAAAATTTAGGTAAAAGGAAAAAATGCTGGTAATTCAGCATTTTCTTCTTTTGCTTCATTGCTTTTCCAATCCAATTCTATTAGTGACATCAAAACCAGGTCATGTTTGGGAAAGGGTTAATTGTAATGTCATGCTGAGCAACAACAAAATCTTGACAGCAACATTACATATCTGACTAAACGTTTAATCCCATTTCGTCTACTCCCAATTCGTCTACTCCCAATTTGTCTACTATTTTGGACATTAGTCCCATTTCGTCTACTCTTCTTTACTTTGTATATCAATATGATATTATATGTTTTTAATCATAATGTTTGCATTTTTATTTCATTTGTGAATATATATTGACTTAATCTCTTTTCTTAAAACAAAAATAATGTTTTTTATTGATGATTTGATATGAAAGTAGACGAGTTGGGACAGTAGACGAATTGGAACGTTGTGAAAATCAAACTCATCAAAGCTCTAATGGTGCCCAACATTTTTTTTTTAAATAATTGTAGATTCTAGAGTGTAAACAAGGTCGAAAACAGCCAAAAATGGCAATTTTATCAAATTCAAGGGCACTTAACTCTCGTCTTTCTGATCAGATCAGACTGAAAATCAACCTCATCTGAGATCTTATATTCTCCAACATTGTGTCCAAGATTTGTCTTCATGGATTAATAATTGTAGATTCTAGAGTGCAAACAAGGTTGACAACAGCAGAAAATGGCAATTTTATCAAATTCAAGGGCACATAACTCTCGTCTTTCTGGTCAGATCAGACTGAAAATCAAACTCATCTGAGATCTTATGCTCCCCAACATTGTGTCCAATATTTGTCTTGACTGATTAATAACTGTAGACTCTAGAGTGTAAACAAGGTCAAAAAGAGCCAAAAACGGCAATTTTGTCAAATTCAAGGGCACATAACTCTTAACTTTCTGATCAAATCAGACTGAAAATCAAACTCATCCAAGATCATATGTTCCCCAACATTGTGTCCAAGTTTTGTCTTGATTGATTAATAATTGTAGATTCTAGAGTGTAAACAAGGTCGAAAACAGCCAAAAATGGCAATTTTGACCAATTCAGGGGCACATAACTCTCATCTTTCTGGTCAGATCAGACTGAAAATTAAACTCATCCGAGATCTTATGGTCTCCAACATTATGTCCAAGTTTTGTCTTGATTGATCTATAATTCTAGATGCTAGAGTGTAAACAAACTTAAAAACAGCATTTTTTGACATTCAAGGGCAGATAACTCCCCACTTTCTGGTCGGATCAGGCCCATAATCTAACTTGTCAGAGAACTTATGATCCTTCTTGTTTTGGCCAAGTTGATCAAGATTGCCTAACTTTTGTGGATGCTAGAGTGTAAACACCCCAAATGTTGATGGACGGACGCCAGACAAAAAGTGACCACAATAACTAACCTCGAGCACTTCGTGCTCAGGTGAGCTAAAAACAGTAGACGAAATGGGAGTAGACCAATTGGGATGTTACCGACTACACTAACCGTTTGATTGGTCAAACTTTCTGCTGTAGCTGCATTTTTTTCTTTATCAAATTCAAGAAAGAATCATTTTAGACATAAGGACAAAGACATACCTTTTGACTTGTCCAACCATAGACACTCTAGCTGACTCTAAATTTCTGACCTGACCACTTCTAACACTGAAATATAATTATGTATCTATAACTAATGATTGTAATATATACAACTTATGATTGATATGTAGATATCACAATGATACACTGTAGCTATATGTAGTTTGATTTTATACAAACTGAAACTGTAGGAGGAGTTGATAATATTAGATTTTGCTAACAGGAGCACAAATAGACAGAGGAGTAGAAATCAAAGCTTTAACAGTGACACTTTGGGTTTTAAAAAACAAGAGGACCATGATGGTCCTATATCGCTCACCTGAACCAAAATGATATGAGCAACACTTTTGTTCAATTCAATAAACATTTATGACTATAAGACTGAAAACTAACTTATAGTCAATAACTTTGTGAAAATCAAACTCATCTGAGATCTTATGGTGCCAAACATTGTGTCCAGGTTTTTCTTGATTGATAAATAATCACAGATTCTAGAGTATAAACAAGGTCGAAAACAGCCAAAGATGGTATTTTTTCAAATTCAAGGGCACACAATTCTCGACTTTCTGATCACATCAGACTGAAAATCTACCTCATCCAAGATATTATGGTCTCCAACATAGTATCCAAGATTTGTCTTGATTGGTCAATAATTGAAGATTCAAGATCGAAAAACAGCCAGAAACGGCTCTTTTGTTAAATTCAAGGGCACATAACTCTCAACTTTCTGATCGGATCAGACTGAAAATCAAACTCATCCGACATATTATGGTCCCAAACATTGTGTCCAAGTTTTGTCTTGATTAATTGATAATTGTAGATTCTAGAGAGTAAACAAGGTCGAAAACAGCCGAAAATGATAATTTTATCAAATTCAAGGGCACATAACTCTCGTCTTTCTAGTCAGATCACACTAAAAATCAAACTCATCCGAAATCTTATCCTCTCAAACATTGTGTCCAAGATTTGTCTTGATTGGACAATAATTGAAAATTCTAGAGTGTAAACAAGCTCGAAAACAGTCAAAAACGACAATTTTGTCTAATTCAAGGGCACATAAGTCTCGACTTTCTTGTCTTATCAGATTGAAAATTCTAGTCATCTGAGATCTTATGATCTCTAACATTGTGTCCAAGTTTTGTCTTGATTGATTGATAAATGTAGATTCTAGAGTGTAAACAATGTCGAAAACAGCCGAAAATGACAATTTTATCAAATTCAAGGGCAAGTAACTCTTGTCTTTATTGTCAGATCACACTGAAAATCGAACTCATCCGAAATCTTATGGTCTCAAACATTGTGTCCAAGATTTGTCTTGATTGGTCAATAATTGTAGATTCTAGAGTGTAAAAAAGGTCGAAAACAGTCAACTAGATGCCGAAGGGCAACATGTCGAGCCCGCTCATTTTGAAGAAAGAAGACCATACCTATGTCTACAGCTGTCATTACAATGGCGTTGTAAAAGTGGGGACAAAATAAGTTGGAATGATGGGGATCATGGTGAGACAGTTTATTGTTCACAAAATATTACATGTCTATGTATTTATAACGAGATACCAGAATGGATTAATTTGAGTATACATATGTGACCCGTCACGCTAAAAGGGACCTTATGCTAAGTCCATAAAACCAAATTCCGAGAAATATACCAGACCAAGCAGAAGTCCATCCGATGTCGTATTTGGAAAACGAAAATATTGTAAGGTAGAGAAAACATTCTAGATTCAGAAAATACTTAAACGTGAAAAGTTTCGACCCTAGTCAGGCTGCGCGGACTGCGCAGACGGACTAGGGTCGATACTTTTCACAAATCCGATAAGGTCCCTTTTAGCGCGACGGGTCACATATAAGGAAAATAAGCCATGCCCCCTGGCACCCATTTTTTGTACGGATCGGAATAATTTGAACATTCTGAGAAGTACGAAAATTAGCTGCACGTAGCTGTACGTGGCCATGTTTTTTACGGATTGAGATAATTTGAACAATCTTGGTAGAGGGCCATCCAAAGAATATTTGTGCCAAATTAAGGAATGGCCCGGACAAGCAAAAATCAACTCATTTTTTACATTTGACCTCAAAGTTTGACCTTGACCTTTCATCTTGGAATCTGGTTCTTGCACGCGACACTCCATCTTACTGAGCTTGACATTTGTGCCAAGTTATTTCTGAATCCCTCCATCCATGGTGAAGTTATGGCCCGGACAAGCAAAAATCATCTCATTTTTGACATTTGACCTCCAAGTTTGACCTTGACCTTTGAGCTTGGAATCTGGTTTTTGCACGCGACACTCCGCCTTACTGAGCTTGACATTTGTGCCAAGTTATTTCTGAATCCCTCCATCCATGGTGAAGTTATGGCCCGGACAAGCAAAAATCATCTCATTTTTGACATTTGACCTCCAAGTTTGACCTTGACCTTTGAGCTTGGAATCTGGTTCTTGCACGCGACACTCTGCCTTACTGAGCTTGACATTTGTGCCAAGTTATTTCTGAATCCCTCCATCCATGGTGAAGTTATGGCCCGGACAAGCAAAAATCATCTCATTTTTGACATTTGACCTCCAAGTTTGACCTTGACCTTTGAGCTTGGAATCTGGTTCTTGCACGCGACACTCTGCCTTACTGAGCTTGACATTTGTGCCAAGTTATTTCTGAATCCCTCCATCCATGGTGAAGTTATGGCCCGGACAAGCAAAAATCTTCTCATTTTTGACATTTGACCTCCAAGTTTGACCTTGACCTTTGAGCTTGGAATCTGGTTCTTGCACGCGACACTCCGCCTTACTGAGCTTGACATTTGTGCCAAGTTATTTCTGAATCCCTCCATCCATGGTGAAGTTATGGCCCGGACAAGCTCCATCCGGACGGACGCACGCACTAACGCACGCACGCACTAACGCACTAACGCACTAACGCACATACACCGAACCGCCATTGTGACAACTATGTCGAGCTCACCGCAAGCGGGCTCGACAAAAACGACAATTTTGTCAAATTCAAGGGCACGTAACTCTCTTCTTTCTGGTCAGATCACACTGAAAATCAAACTCATCCAAGATCTTATGGTCTCAAAGATTTTGTCCAAGATTTGTCTTGATTGGTCAATAATTGAAAATTCTAGAGTGTAAACAAGGTCGAAAACAGTCAAAAATAACAATTTTGTCAAATTCAAGGGCACGTAAGTCTCGACTTTCTTGTCTTATCAGATTGAAAATTCAACTCATCCGAGATCTTATGATCTCCAACATTGTGTCCAAGTTTTGTCTTGATTGATTAATAAATGTAGATTCTAGAGTATAAACAATGTCGAAAACAGCTGAAAATGACAATTTTATCAAATTCAAGGGCACATAACTCTAGTCTTTTTTGTCAGATCACACTGAAAATCAAACTCATCCAAGATCTTATGGTCTAAAACATTGTGTCCAAGATTTGTCTTGATTGGTCAATAATTGTAGATTCTAGAGTGTAAACAAGGTCGAAAACAGTCAAAAACGACAATTTTGTCAAATTCAAGGGCACATAACTCTCGACTTTCTCGTCTAATCAGACTGAAAATTAAACTCACCCGAGATCTTATGGTCTCCAACATTGTGTTCAAGATTTGTCTTGATTGGTCAATAATTGTAGATTCTAGAGTGTAAACAAGGTCGAAAACGGTCGAAAACGGCAATTTTGACAAATTCAAGGGCACATAACTTTTGACTTTTTCGCCTGATCTGACTGAAAATCGAACTCATCCAAGATCCTATAGTCTCCAATATTATATCCAAGTTTTGTATTGATTGGGCAATAATTGTAGATGCTAGAGTGTAAACAAAGTTAAAAACAGCATTTTTCGTCATTCAGGGGCAGATAACTCCACACTTTCTGGTCCGATCTGGCCCATAATCGAACTCATCCGAGAACTTATGACCATACTTGTTTTGATAAAGTTTGGTCAAGATTGACTAATATTTGTGGATGCTAGAGTGTAAACACCAAATTGTGGACAGACGGACAGACGGACAGACGGACAGAAGGACAGACGGACAGACGGACGGACGACGGACAAAAAGCGATCACAATAGCTCACCTCGAGCACTTCGTGCTCAGGTGAGCTAATAATTGATTCAATGGGGTTTAACACACATTTTGACTGCATTTGGTCATATTGTAAAGGATCGAGCACCTTACAATGAAACCCTAGCATTTCTCTTACCAGTACTACCTCAAAATCTAACCTAGCCTCCAACTGCTCTCTCATTTAGGTGACATCCATTGGTAAGAGACAACTGACTTTTGTCAAATGTCAGAAAGGATATTAACCAATCTGGGGGTGTTTAACCCTTTCCCGAACAACAAAATTTTAGGGCAGTCCAATTCAAAAGCTGCTGTAGACAACAAAATTGATGTTAAAAAGGAAGGTAATAATGTACAATATAGCACAGAAAATATTGAGACAAAAGTAGAAACTGCTGGTTATCAGCAGTTTCTTCTTTTGACTTAATGTTTTCCAAAGCCTTTTCTTTTAGTGACATCAAAACCAGGTCTTGTTTGGGAAAGGGTTAAATAGTAAATGAGTGGTATACCAGTCAGAACAATACAAAGTTAATGAATCTTGCTACTAACCACCATTCTACAGCATGTTCTATAGAGTTGAACAATTTAGGTCTCCCTCGTAGAAAACTCTGCATACTTGACAATGCCTCCAGGGCCGTGCCTTCCACAACATCTATAACAACCAGACCTGACAGTGAGGGGACTAGACCTCGCACAGCTGTGTGTACCGCGATAGCTCCTCCCATACTGTAATAAAAGGTAAATATAACTAGAACTGTCGCCAAAATCAAAAGGGCACCTCCTTGAGTCAAGGGTAACAGCTGTGTAAAGTTTCATGATCTTAGGTGAAACAGTTTTGAAATTATAGCAAGATAGATACTAGAGAAGGAACATGGTACTATTATTTTGACCCTGAAAACAAAGAAAACCCCATGCTTGGTTGGCACCTGATTAGGGAAAGGCCAGTAATTTCACACAGAAACATGATTGTTAATAACACCATATGTATGTCATATATTTCTTTATGGTCAAGTTTGTAATACTACTAGTTCCTCTCATGAAGTTCTTTGCGTTAAATCGAAGGTTTTACAAGAAGCAGGTTGTTAAAGAATGTCAAACAAATGATCAAAGACCGCCGCCCTTGCTCAGTCCCACACAGGAACTTTATCTTCTCCAAGACCCTGGCCAATAAATTTGTTGTTGTGAACCAGTTTTTAACAGAATACAATTTATTGGACATCCCAGATTAAGCCCAGAACTCATCCCTTGTAAGTTGTAACTGTTGGTTGCTTCTTAACTAACTTAAAAGAAATGCTTGCAAGTCCGCAATTGCAAATCAGAACCAGTATTGCCTGCTGTGTCTATCATATACCAGTTTCCCAGTACCTTGAAGCTTTCTGAAAATGGATAGAGTGCTGTTGAAAACTCTTTTCTACCCAGGGAGAGTACATTGAAGGTCTGACAAAGAAAATATAAATTTTCTGTCACTGAAATGCTCTCCACAATATTATTTCACAAATAATAGTACATTTTGTAATAATATTAGCCATTTGGGAAAGAATTATTCAATAATACAATTAACATTTCATGAAGCTGGCTCACCTGTGACCAATCAGAATAATAGGGGGCGGTTCTTCTCCATATAACTCCTTCAACACATCCCCCACATCTCTGTAAAACAACACATATCAGAACATTCTCCTGGTAATGTGGTAAACACTTAAATATAACTACAACTGTCACAGAACAAAACAAGATGTGTTTGTAAAACACTAATACCCCCAAAATGGCCAATGTTAAGTTTTCATGTTAAGTTTGCGACAAACAGATGGATGGACAGACAGACAATGTCTTTTTCCACAAGGGGGCATAATCCCTCCCCCCCCCCCCACACACACACACTCTTAATTGATTGAGCAACATTATAAAATTAACAGAATCCGATTCCTACTTGATCTTTTTTAATCGAATCCCATTCCTATTGGTTCTGATGACTATTTGTTAATGGTTATGACTGTGATAACTGTAGTAAGATGACTTACTGAGACATGACATCAGCAGAGAGTGTATCATCATCTGTACTCTGACTGTCACCTGTATCACATATACAACAACAAATATACAGATCTACAGAAATACAAATAACAGGGGTAATGACTTTGTAACCCTTTCCCAAACAGCAAATTTTAGACTTGTCCAATTCAAAAGGAGTTGCAGACAACAAAATTCATGTAGATCAATATAGGATTTGTGTAAATTTGTATAGGCAAATATTGAGGCAAAAGGAGAAAATTCTCTAACCAGTACGACCACAACATCCTTTGGAAGTCTCCAGCTACTGGCCCACATAGGTTATCAATTATCCAAACATTGGTGGGTGATAATTGTCAGAAAGAATGGTTACCCGGGCTCACATGAGTGAGTCTCTGAAGCGCCATTAACTTTGATATGGCCGCAGCCATTGATTAAGATTCATCTAATTTATATTGTGGCATAAAAGGTACCTTAATTCATGTGTCAAATTAAAATATTTTATTGTTCAAACTATTTACAAAACATAGATAGAAGGCAACACAAAATACAACTAGCATTCGACTCAAATGTTGACAGATAAACAAAGGACTGTTACGACACATACCATGTCCTCGTAAATCCACAGCAGCACATCTGCATGTTACTAAACCAGATAATACTTTCTGAAAATATACAAGAGCTACACATAAAAGGGGGTCATTACTTTTCAAAGTGCAATATCTCATTTAACCCATTACCAAACGACAGAATTTTGTACTGGTCCAGATTCAAAGATGTTAAAGATGACAGTTTCTGTCATTTTGGGTAGAAAACATTGTGGAAAAAGGAAAACATTGCTTGTCACAAGCAATTTCTTCATTTGTGTCCATGTTTTCTGAAGTCTTTTTCTTTTAGAGTTTCAAACAATTTCAATGTGTGGCAATGGGTTAATCTTCATCAAAACCTTTGTTGTGGGTACTCATTTATACACGTTCTTTTTGATGATACAGTTCATAATTATCTTAACCCTTTCCCAAAAAATTTGAGTTGATTAAAATCCAAAGCTGATTTATATATGAAATGGAAGATAATAAAAATTGAGTTAACATTTATAATAGCAAAAATTAACATTGAGGGAAATGGAGAAAATACTGGTTAAGAGCATTTTCTTTGTATCCATAATATTTTCCTAAGTTTTTTTCTAGTAAAACTAGATCTAGTGTTGTTTTGGATAGGTTTAAACACTTGTCCTATCTCCATTTAAGGTAGAATACCTGTAATGTGGCCATTTTGAAATTCATAAAACATCAAATTTTTTTAGAGCTGTGTTGTTGTGTGTCCGACGCTATTTGGATGTGGTCGAAAACATTCGGCGATGGACTTTTCCACTGTCTATTGTTTTCGACATCGCCTGAAGAATTCCGATGTCACGCGAATCTTGTTAGGGGTTGACTACCTTAACCATACAGCTAGTCCCATCTCCATATAAACTTTAGCTATTGATCAAATCAATAAAATTGTGGGTAGTAATTCAAATTGGGTTTAAAATCTCATTCTCTATAAATATGACCTTTTTAACTAATTACCAGACAGCAAAACTTGTCCAAATTCAAATGTGTTGCAGAAAACAATAATAAGAGTGCGGAATATTACATTCTTTTAATATTTGTTTAGAAAACATTGTGAGAAATGAAGAAATTGCTTGTCACAAGCAATTTCTTCATTTTCCACAATCTTTTCCAAAGCCTTTATATTGTAGGACGTCAAACATGTGTCACTGACTGGAAATGAGTTAATCCCATTCCCAAACGACAAAATTATAGGGTAATCCACTTCAAAAACTGTCACAAATGACAAAATGGAAGGTATTAAAGATAGAATTTGTGTAAAATATGGCACAGAAAATATTGAGACAAAAGGAGAAACTGCTGGTTATCAGCAGTTTCTTCTTTTGTTTCAATGTTTTCCCAAGCCTTTTCTATTAGGGACGTCAAAACCAGGCCCCGGTTTCTCGAAAAAACTTAAGTATCTTCTCATGCTCAAATCTGAGCATCGTGCTCAAATCGCACGAAATCCATGTGAACTTCAATTGAATACCAATCAACGTTGATTGGTATTGAATAGAAGTTGAGCATGAACTCATGAGAATATACATAAGTTTTTTCGAGAAACCGGGGCCTGGTCTTGTTTGGGAAAGGGTTATAAAAGCTGCCGCAGATCCAGGATTTCTGTGAGGGGGGTTCGAATCTACAAAATAGGGGGGGGGGGGGGGTTCGTTTTTCTAGTATTACACAATTTTGACTGAATTTCTGCATGAAAATGAAATAATTTGGCTACAGAGGGGGGTTCGTTTGAAACCCCCTCCCCCCCGAACCCCCTCTGGATCCGCCACTGGATAGATGTAAATTGTAAACCTGTAAACTGCTACTTACAGATAAGAGAGCCCATGACAGGGCAGAGAATCCCCCTCCATGTAGGAAGAACAACACCGGGCCTTCTGTACCACACTCATATACTCGAAATGTCTATAATCAACATTAAGGATAATAGACAACAGGCATAAACAATAAAATATGACTAGACTAACCCTTTTTTCATCAATGCCCCCATTTTCTGTGACACAGCATGAAATGACCACAAGAGCCGTCATAATAGGGATTATGCTCCCCGAATAAGTGTTTGAAACAAACAAAAACAAGAGGGCCATGATGGCCCTGTAACGCTCCACTGGCTTTTAGACTTTACACTCTAAGACTACGAAATTCTTCAAGGAATACAATAGAGGTCTAGTTTTTCATCTAATGAAGAACTGTACATTGAACACTTAGGCTAAATTAACATGAAATCAATCAGGCGTTTTGGAGAAGAACATTTTTGAAAGTTTTTCAAAAATTTAATTCAATTAATTTAATCAAAATTTCAGTTTATTTCTTTGAAAGAATTTGAAAGAGATATATGCAAGGAAGATTCCTGTGAAGTATGTTTATAATTGGTCCAGTAGTTTTGGAGAAGAATTTTTAAAGATTTTTTTGAAAATTTGATTCAATTAATTTATCTAAAATTTCAGTTTTATACAGAATTTATCTAATTAAAGGAATTTGGAAAAGATGCATGCAAAGAAGATTCCTGTGAAGTTTGCTTGAAATTGGTCCAATAGTTTTGGAGAAGACTTTTAAGTTTTTTTCTAGTAAAACTAGATCTAGTGTTGTTTTGGATAGGTTTAAACACTTGTCCTATCTCCATTTAAGGTAGAATACCTGTAATGTGGCCATTTTGAAATTCATAAAACATCAAATTTTTTTAGAGCTGTGTTGTTGTGTGTCCGACGCTATTTGGATGTGGTCGAAAACATTCGGCGATGGACTTTTCCACTGTCTATTGTTTTCGACATCGCCTGAAGAATTCCGATGTCACGCGAATCTTGTTAGGGGTTGACTACCTTAACCATACAGCTAGTCCCATCTCCATATAAACTTTAGCTATTGATCAAATCAATAAAATTGTGGGTAGTAATTCAAATTGGGTTTAAAATCTCATTCTCTATAAATATGACCTTTTTAACTAATTACCAGACAGCAAAACTTGTCCAAATTCAAATGTGTTGCAGAAAACAATAATAAGAGTGCGGAATATTACATTCTTTTAATATTTGTTTAGAAAACATTGTGAGAAATGAAGAAATTGCTTGTCACAAGCAATTTCTTCATTTTCCACAATCTTTTCCAAAGCCTTTATATTGTAGGACGTCAAACATGTGTCACTGACTGGAAATGAGTTAATCCCATTCCCAAACGACAAAATTATAGGGTAATCCACTTCAAAAACTGTCACAAATGACAAAATGGAAGGTATTAAAGATAGAATTTGTGTAAAATATGGCACAGAAAATATTGAGACAAAAGGAGAAACCTTCTGTACCACACTCATATACTCGAAATGTCTATAATCAACATTAAGGATAATAGACAACAGGCATAAACAATAAAATATGACTAGACTAACCCTTTTTTCATCAATGCCCCCATTTTCTGTGACACAGCATGAAATGACCACAAGAGCCGTCATAATAGGGATTATGCTCCCCGAATAAGTGTTTGAAACAAACAAAAACAAGAGGGCCATGATGGCCCTGTAACGCTCCACTGGCTTTTAGACTTTACACTCTAAGACTACGAAATTCTTCAAGGAATACAATAGAGGTCTAGTTTTTCATCTAATGAAGAACTGTACATTGAACACTTAGGCTAAATTAACATGAAATCAATCAGGCGTTTTGGAGAAGAACATTTTTGAAAGTTTTTCAAAAATTTAATTCAATTAATTTAATCAAAATTTCAGTTTATTTCTTTGAAAGAATTTGAAAGAGATATATGCAAGGAAGATTCCTGTGAAGTATGTTTATAATTGGTCCAGTAGTTTTGGAGAAGAATTTTTAAAGATTTTTTTGAAAATTTGATTCAATTAATTTATCTAAAATTTCAGTTTTATACAGAATTTATCTAATTAAAGGAATTTGGAAAAGATGCATGCAAAGAAGATTCCTGTGAAGTTTGCTTGAAATTGGTCCAATAGTTTTGGAGAAGACTTTTAAAGATTTTTCGAAAATTTAATTTAATTTATTTAAATACAATTTAAGTCCTGCATGGAATTTATTTTTTTGAAGGAATTTGAAGAGGTTCATGCAGGGAAGATTCCTATGAAGTTTGGTTGAAATTGTTCAAATTGTTTTTGAGAAGAAGACTTTGAAAGATTTTTCGAAAATTTAATTTAATTTATTTACTTAAAATTCAAATCCTGCATGGAATTTATTTTTTGAAGGAATTTGGAAGAGGTTTATGCAAAGAAGATTCCTGTGAAGTTTGGTTGAAATTGGTCCAATAGTTTTGGAGAAGAAAACTTTTAAAGATTTTTCGAAAATTCAATTTAATTAATTCAATTAAAATTTAAGTTCTGCACCGAATTTAATTATTTTGAAGGAATTTGGAAGAGGTTCGTGTAAGGAAGATTCCTGTGTAGTTTGGTTGAAATTGGTCCAGTACTTTTGGAGAAAAGGGATTTTTAAAGATTTTTCAAATTTAATTTATTCAATTAAAATTCAAGTTCTGCACTTAATTTATTTTTTTGAAGGAATTTAGAAGAGGTCCATTTAAGGAAGATTCCTGTGTAGTTTGGTTGAAATTTGTCCAATAGTTTTGGAGAAGAAGATTTTTAAAGATTTTTCAAAAATTTAATTTAATTTAATTAATGAAAATTCAAGTTCTACATGGAATTTATTTTTTTGAAGGAATTTGGAAGAGGTTCATACAAGGAAGATTCCTGTGAAGTTTGGTTAAAATTGGTCCAGTAGTTTTGGAGAAGAAGATGTTTAAAGAAAAAGTTTACGCACGGACGGACGAACGCACAACGGACACAGGGCCATAACATAAGCCCCGCTGGCCTTCGGCCAGTGGAGCTAAAAAAACATTAAGCCCCCTTTTCCCATGACACATTTTTTGTACATATATTATTTTTAGAGTATGGGCTAGAATATCTCAATTATCACTTAAGTACAAATTTTCATTATATTCTGCCCATTAGATGAAGAGAAATTAGAGAAAAACTAATTTCTAAATTAAGGCCCCTTTTTCCGTGACATAGCCTAAAATTGAGAAACAGAGAAAAAGGTCCAAGGGAGTTCACATGTGAAATTTCATTGAATTTGGTCCAAGGATTGCTGAGATCTGACTGTGGACGGAAGGACGGACGGACAGCATGGCAACTATAAGCTCCCCCCTCATACAGGTGACCAGGAACATTCAGTGAGGTTTTATCCAAAAGACCAAGAGAAGATGATAACATTATATCCATAACTGGTGGTATACCCCTCAAATAATACCAATAAAATATTGGTAAGTGGATTTTGTCATACACCATGTTAGATACTGTACAGCTACATAACTTAACCAATAGCCAAACAACAAAATTTTAGGGTGGTCAAATTGAACTAGACAGTCCTGGCGGTCTGGAAGCGCTCCACAAGCCTGAATGTTTGTCTTGTGCATATGCAAAGGCTGATCTGGCTCAATGCTGTTCTCAAATGCCTTAAAGGACCTTTTTCCAGATCCTGGCTCAAATTTATTTTTAATCAAATGTTATATTACAGTATAAAGGATACATTGTCACCACATTTTATGTCATGCATCTGATCAAAATACTGATCCCAGTACACTGGAGTATAGTCTCGCTTCTTTCCAAATGCTCCAACCTTCTTCTTCTGCCCGCTGAAATGACCATTGAAGACCTCGATGGAAATTTCAACTTTGAGCCATTGTAGCAGTCAGATTTCGTTACCCACCCCCAAACAATTGCATTTTCTTTGAAGAAAAATATGTTGGCTCTCGGTTAACGAAAGATTGGACAGATTATCTGTTACTTTGAAAAAGTTCCATCATATTTTGTGATAGAGGGGTGACGATCAGATTGAATGTAGAAAAATGCCTTGTGATAAAGAATAGTCTAGATGGTGCCAAGGCTCAAATTACGGACGCCTGTGGTTTGAGGGCTAAACATTGACATTTTCCTCCTGGCGGAAGTGCTATATACAAAATGGCGGTTCTGATAAGACCGGACAATGAATTATGTCTGGTCTTATAAATAGGACTAGTGAATGGGGGTATCACACCAAAACAGCCCAATGGCAAAACGGCCCAAGAGCAAAACGGCCCTACCTTGGTCAAAACGGCCCAAAAAATAAATTAATGAAATAAAAAAAGATTTTCGTAGAAAATTTGTCAGATCTAGTGGTATATGTTTTATACCAATAATATATAATTTATAATAGACTTTACTTAGCCATTTTACCATTAAGAATATTTTATCACATGGTTATGAAAAAAATTGTTGGCAATTTAACAATAGGATAAACAATATTTTCACCTTTTAGCTCATTATTTACTTTTATTAATACATTTTTATCTACAAATTCTCTAAGACTTAGCAAGAGCTTTCTAGATAACCCAGCCTCAAATAGCCTATTGCCGTTTGGATAGGGTTGACCCGCGACGCGTGTCAACAATTATCAGTAGCACGGGACGATTAAGATAGGTGCAATATACAGTTGCATTTAAGATACGTGTGAAATATTATGTTAGTTATGTCTACCGTTTGTCACCCAATAAACAGAAGTGTCAGATAACATTTTTCAGATTAGTGTTAAACTTTGATCCGAAATGAAACAAGAGGCCCAAGAGGGCCTGAATCGCTCCACTGGCTAAAGTTAAAGAATTATCTCATGATTTCTTGTAAGCCTGCCAAATCTTGAAAAGGGTCACCCATGGAACATTTCTGCCAAGTTTAGTCTGAATTGGCCCTTATTTCATGGTTTATCCAAACCTGGCCACACCCACATTTATAGACCAATCAAAATTTCACTGACAAAGTATTACCCAAGGAACATTTCTGCCAAGTTTGTACTAAATTGACCAAATTGTTGTTTTTAAAGAATCATTTCGTGATTTCTCCCATTCTGATAAGCCCCGTCCTGCTTTGCCCATATTTCTGGACCAATCAAAATTTTACTACCAATTGAAGTAATTGGACACACAAGGAACATTTCTACCGAGTTTGGTCAAAATTAGCCATGTGGTTGATATTGTAAAGAATTTTTTGTGATTTCTGCCATTCTGATAAGCCCCTCCCTGCCATGCCCATATTTATGGACCAATCAAAATTTCACAGACAATTTAAGTATAGGGTCACTGAAGGTGCATTTCTGCCAAGTTTAATTGAAATTGGCCATACGGTTGATTTTTAAAGAATTATTTTGTGAATTTTCTAAGTAAAGTCAAATAAGCCCCACCCTGCCAAGCCCACAGTTATAGACCAATCAAAATTTCATGGACGAGTTAAGTAAAGAGTCAACCAAGGTACATTTCTGCAAAATTTGGTCAAAATTGGCCACATGGTTGATTTTTAAAGAATTATTTTGTGATTTCTCTAAGTCTGATAAGCCCCGCCCTGCCACGCTCACATTTATGGACCAATTAATATTTTACAGACAATCCAAGCAAAGAGTCATCCAAGGTACATTTCTGCCCAGTTTGGTCAAAATTGGCCACATGGTTGATTTTTAAAGAATTATTTTGTGATTTTTCTAAGTCTGATAAGCCCCGCCCTGCCACGCCCCCATTTATAGACCAATCAAATTTCTTTGAACAATTAAAGTAAAGGGTCACCCAAGGAACATTCCTGCAAAATTTGGTCAAAATTGGCGAATTAGTTTGAGAGAAGAAGATTTTTAAAGAATTATTTTGTGATTTCTCTAAGTCTGATAAGCCCCGCCCTGCCACGCCCACATTTATGGACCAATCAAAATTTCACAGACAATCCAAGCAAAGAGTCATCCAAGGTACATTTCTGCCAAGTTTGGTCAAAATTGGCCACATGGTTGATTTTTAAAGAATTATTTTGTGATTTTTCTAAGTCTGATAAGCCCCGCCCTGCCACGCCCACATTTACGGACCAATCAAAATTCTTTGAACAATTTAAGTAAAGGGTCACCCAAGGAACATTCCTGCAAAGTTTGGTCAAAATTGGCCACATGGTTGATTTTTAAAGAATTATTTTGTGATTTTTCTAAGTCTGATAAGCCCCGCCCTGCCACGCCCACATTTATGGACCAATCAAAATTCTTTGAACAATTTAAGTAAAGGGTCACCCAAGGAACATTCCTGCAAAGTTTGGTCAAAATTGGCCCACTGGTTTGAGAGGAGAAGATTTTTAAAGAAAAAGTTAACAGACGCACGCACGGACGCACGCACGCACGCACGCACGCACGACGGACACAACGCCATGACAATAGCTCGCTGGCCTTCGGCCAGTGGAGCTAAAAATCATTAAGACCCCCTTTCTTAGTCTAGATCTGCCCAATTCAAGACAAGCTTCTCTTTTTAAGTGACAAACACTTTGACTCAATCAAATTCAGTGTAAGAAAATGTCATAAAGACCCCTTTTCCCATGTTTTAACACAAAACCTTTCCATGTTCAAAAAGGTTCATTCTGTATGCTGAAACAATTATTTTGACCAGTTGTTTTTTCAGATTGAGCTGAATTTGTGGCCTTCAGTATATAAACATTGGAAATGTCATTAAGATCTCTGTATGCTTAAACAATTATTTTGACCAGTTTAATTATGACCAAGTTTCAATAGGATTGAGCCAAATTTGTGGCCACTAGAGTGAAACAGTGAAAATGTAAATAAGGCCCCTTTTCCTGTGTTTTCAAAAGGAATAAAATTCCTTTTAAAACTTTGGTAGAGCTTAACCCAAAGAAGATCCCTGCAAAGTTTCAGGTCGTTTGGCCTTGTGATTTAGGAAAAGACTTTTAAAGCAATTGTTGGACGATAGACAACAGACAGACGGACAACGGACATTCACCGATTACAATAGCTCACCTTGAGTACTTTGTCTTCACGTGAGCTAAAAGTTGAACGCACGGACGGACGGACGCACGCACGCACGACGGACACAACGCCATGACAATAGCTCACTGGCCGAATAATGGAAAATAAGCCCCGCCCACAGTGGCCATGTTTTTCGAATTATCAAAATTTCTTCAAGGAATCTGAAAAAGGGTCACCAAAGGAACATGCCTGTCAAATTTCAAAGAAATCTGATAAGTTGTTTGGGAGAAGAAGATTTTTTAAGTTTTTTCTAAAAATTCGTATTTGTTACCATAGCAACCAGAGTTTTCAATGGAATTGAATTCTTTGAAGGAATTTGAAAGAGGGCTATGCAAGGAACATTTCTGTGAAATTTAATTAAAATTGGTCCAGTAGTTTTTGAGAAGAAGATTTTTTAAAATTACACTATGCGCCATATATGGAAAATAAGCCCCGCCCACAGCGGCCATGTTTTTCGAATTATCAAAATTTCTTCAAGGAATCTGAAAAAGGGTCACCAAAGGAACATGCCTGTCAAATTTCAAAGAAATCTGATAAGTTGTTTGGGAGAAGAAGATTTTTTAAGTTTTTTCTAAAAATTCGTATTTGTTACCATAGCAACCAGAGTTTTCAATGGAATTGAATTCTTTGAAGGAATTTGAAAGAGGGCTATGCAAGGAACATTTCTGTGAAATTTAATTAAAATTGGTCCAGTAGTTTCTGAGAAGAAGATTTTTAAAGAAAAAGTTAACGGACGGACGGACGGACGCACGGACGGACGGACGCACGCACGCACGACGGACACAACGCCATGACAATAGCTCGCTGGCCTTCGGCCAGTGGAGCTAAAAATGACCACTTGCATTGTTTTATCTTATTGAAAGTAGAGAGAGAAAAGGAGAAACTGCTATTTATGCTTTCGTTTTTTCCCTCCTTTTCTGTAAGGTTTCATCATACAACAACCTAGCCTTTCAAATTACTAATTAGGCAAACAAACAAACAAAAACAACAACCGTTAATCTTCAGGTAAGTAACAAAAATATGTATAATCATAACCAAACTTTGTCAATAATTGACCCAGATTAGAGCGAGATCCCAATTAAAGAAATGTTTATTACAATATATTTGTAACAAATTCATTATTGATAATGCTATATAAACGATCACCTGTTACAATTAGACAATTCACATTACATACGTTTGTCTTTAATATGACACAATCAATGTAATTATGCCAATAATTAACAATAAACTGATAGCAAACATCACATACAGTCGAAACTCGTTGTGTCGACATCGGATGAGTCGATTTTCCGGATAAGTCGAAGTGTTTTCAAAGTCCCGACTTTGTCTCTTCTTTATTTCATATAAATTTCGACGTTTGTGTCGAGTTGGGAAAATTGTCAACTTCGGATGAGTCGATTTTTTTTGCCGTTCGGTAGACAAATTTCACCATAAAATTACCTGTTCAGGTCATTAATTGATTAGCATAGTCACTTTGTCTAGGCTGTCAAACCCTCATTAACACTATCTCGAACAATAGGGATTAAAATCTTGATCGAAAGGTGTGAAAACTGGGTGAAAACCGGATGATAGCATTCTGCAGTCGGTTCACCGTAAGATTGCACAACCCGTGAAAAATACACGCGAAAGAAAAGTTATGTACAGACGACGCTTGTTACTCTAATTTTGTCAACGGCAGTAATAGTTATCAGCTCCCGATTTTATTTTATTCGAAATACTTCATCATGGTACAATAATTACATGTACACGGGTATATACAACCCATCCTCCCTAAAGTTATCTAGATCGTCGTATTACCCCGAATTCTGCCTAAGACTTCCGTGAAAACTTTCAGTTTTTGATGGCTGGTGTTTGTGTCGAACTCCGGATAAGTCGAGGTATTCTCAGTGGCCCACAAAAGTCGACATAACGAGTTTCGACTGTACATGTATTAACACATTAAAGACGTTCGACTTTAATTTGACACAATCAAAAGATCAAAAGGCAAATGTTTGATAAATACTTAAATCAATTAACGTAATATTAGTAATTAACAAAAAACTTATAACAAAGAAACGATGAAATTTACCTCATAAGAACAATATTCAATAAATATTAAGACATTTCCTATTTGATATTGCAGTTTTAATTAAAATATAATTTGACAATTGAAACTAAATAAGCATTTTTACAAAAGTATATTTAGGAAATATAATCGAAATAATAACAATAATAATATCAAAATAGATTGATCTTTATATTTGTATGTTAAAAATAATTTGGGCCGTTTTGACCAAGTTGAAAAACTGCCTTGGGCCGTTTTGGCCTAGTTGAAAAACTGCTTTGGGCCGTTTTGACCAAAAACCAGTCCGTTTTTACCAAAAACAGGGGCGTTTTGGTATTAGGCCGTTTTGACTGTAAACCGTGAATGGGTATGAAACTCATGAAACTCAGGGTTGGCAATCGACCGGTCAATATGAGTATTGACCGGGCCGGCGGTCAATACTGGTTTTAACCGGTCAATACTGGTCAATACTGGTCGATTGGTGGTCGATTGGTCAATTGAAATGGTTGGTTAGAAAATACTCATATATGATAACCCTACTTAATAGACCCTACATAATATAAGAATATCACTGCAAATTAGATGTTGAGATTCTGACTTTCTGTTGTTCAAGACTCTAAAAAAACAAAGCTGCAAAACCAAAATGTAAATGGCTTTTTCAAAGAGGTCTGTTTCATGAATCAGTAAAGTTTTCAATTATTCTCATCAATTTTCAGTTCAGGTTTTTCTAGTTCAATATATACATTGCCATGTAAAGAAGAAGAGAAAAAAAGAGAAGTGTAATAACTAATAAGAAAGGGTTTAAAAGTGCCCATCAAAATCATGAAGAGCAATCAAACAAACAAACATTGACTCGATCAAAATTTGACTGTACAAAAATGACACACTACTTCAAAGAGTACTGCTGGTTCAAATTATGGATATTGTTAGCCAACACATCAAAGAGGATGACCTAATCTTAATAACAGTAATTGCCTTTTGACAAACAATTAAGAATGGCCAATCAAAACTATCAAAATACTGGACCTGTCACTCAAACCTATGGAAGGTGTGTCCAGCTTGTAAGGTTGACCAATGAGAGGGGCTGAAATATATGGGTTGTGAAACTGACACATTTGTTTATTCAGATGTGTGAAAGTGTGATCATTCTGCTATCTGTTATTGGTCAGTTAACTGGACATTACTGGACATTTAATCTAAGTGTCAAAACAAGAGTAACTGTTGTGTTAAAATAAAGCCAAAGGACCCTATCTGGTCAAAAGCCACCTGATGAGTACCCTTGACAGGTTATAACTGTCAATTTTTCAATTTCAAGAATATAAATAATAAATCCGAAAACGAAAAGAATAAATTACCATTAAAGATTTTTAATTGACCATCAGAATTTTTTCAATTGACCATTGAAAATGTTCAATTGACCATTAAAATTTTTCAATTGACCACCAATCGACCACCAATTGACCATTAGATTTTCTCAATCGACCACCAATCGACCACTTGGAGTATTGACCGGGGCGGTTTTAACCGGTTAAAACCGCCCGGTTAAAACCGGGTGACCGGTCGATTGCCAACCCTGATGAAACTTCTAGGGGGCGAATCTTCCATCTACTTTGCATTGTTCTAAAAGTTGTCATTCATACTCCATTGTTTGTGTAAATAGTAAGAGGTGTTTTACCCAACGCCAGGTGGTGGCATTGGCGGAAGACCACCCCCAATCCGCTGTTTTATTGCTTGTCTTTGGAGGGACGACATTTGTTGTTTATTATTGTTGTTGTTGTTCCTGTTGAAATTTATTTTGTTTTGTGGTCCTCGATAAAAAATAATATAACTCCTTGCAACAAATCTAAAAGACATAGAAGGACTAAAATTTAGCCTATAAAACTTTATTTCAATGCTCTTTATGCTTTAATAAACAAAAATATCAACGAATCTCCTAATCTCGTTCAGAACGAGAAGTGTAATGGCGGATAGATTTGTCTGCAAAGCTTGATTAGTAACAAGAAATGAGGACATCTTTTGTTCATATGCAATATACCGATCAGTGAATGATAGAATGGATTTAATCTTGAACACATAAAGAATGGTGAAAAAGAAGACAAAGTCATCTAAACTCAGTAAACGCAGAGGTAACCATAAATTATCGTTGTTGACATTTCTGTCACCAAGTTCATACATGTTTCTAACAGCATTTTTTTGTCATTTTAAACTTTAATTATGTAATGATCGACTGATATTTTAACAGGCAATTGTTTCAATTCAACTTATTATGTGATTTCCTTATTGTTTCACCAATGCACCTAGTTCAAGAACTGACAGAGCTTACAATTTCCAATTTGTGTCAAACTTCATCTTTCCCCACCACAAATTTCACACTGACAGTATGAATGTTACTGTCTGGCGACCAATTTTCGCCGTGTAACAGTTCTCACCAATGATACCATATCACAGTAAAGACATGATTTTTATTTGATATGGTTTATTTTCGGAATAAAAGAAGTTGATGTCAACATAACTTTTATCTTTTCAGTCTTTACCATGAAATGGGTTAGTTGGCGAGAACTGGTACACATCGAGAATTGGTCGCCAGCCAGTACTGGCTAGCGGCCAATTCTGGCCGTGTACCAGTTCTCGCCAACTATACCATTCATTGTAGACTGATTTCAGTCTGTTAAGAATAACATCACTTGTATTGAGAAATATGAAAAAAAGGTACATAGAAAATTGTTGCTCTGTGTCGTTCTTAACAGACTAGGAATTGACCATGAAAGAGGCGTCTAAAATTTGGTCGCCACAGGTGGTCCGTTCACATTCCAGATATCACTTTGTAAGATAATCCCACACCTAGCATTACTTCACAACTTGATAACATAATTAGCTGATCAGATTTATGACTGCAGTTGATAACATAATTAGCTGATCAGATTTATGACTGCAGTCGTTTAATCCTTTATCAAAGAAGAATTGATTTTCACCTATCTAATCGAAAAGACATTGAAAATATTGAGCCATTCTGCTCATCGTCATTTTCTCCTTTTGCTTTAATAATTTTCGGTTTATTATTGTACACAAAATCAAGTTTTATCAACAAACCTTCTTTCGTTTTTGGACTGGGCAGCCCTTTGATGTTGCCGTTTTGGGAAAGGGTCGGTCCTCAACAACACTAAAGCCTCTCTTACAACCGGTTGTACGTGCTCCTGCTTGCGGTCTGCGTCTAAAACGTACGATTAGTCGTGCAATGCACGCTGATGCAATGTACGATTTTGGTGGACGCAACCACGACGCAGACTGCACGCACCAAAGAATTGACCGGACAATATTTTGAGGCCCTCTTACAGCCCGTCGTGCGTCTTTATAAATCATGCGATTTTGCAGAGTTTTAAAACGTATGATTTAAAAAGACGCACGACGGGTTGGAAGAGAGGCTTAACTTGCTGCTGCTGCTGCTGCTGCTTTACAACTAAAACCTCGTAACTGCATCTTAAAACAAGCTGAAGTTACAAGGTAACATTTAAGGGTTGTCATGTCCAAAAAAAAAGAAAAAAGGGTTGTTGATAAAGATTGAATTTGTGGATTATGATAAATGGAAAAACGTTTTCAATGATTAGGTGAGTGAAAATCAAGTCTTCTTTGAGACTGCAGTTATAAATCTTAGCAGCTAATTATGTTATCAAGCTGTGGAGTAGGGCCTACTTCTTGGTGTCGGATATTATCTTTGGGTCGGATTACCTTACAAAGGGATTTCCTCAGTCTGTTAAGAACGACACAGAGCAACGATTTTCTATGTAGTCTACCTTATTTTCATATATCTCAATACAAATGATGTTATTCTTAACAGACTGACATCTGTCTACATTCATTGTAGTGATGCTGGGTAGAAACATGATCATTTGCAGGGGTTTTTTTACTAAGAATTTGGGGCCGAAATTCGACCCCTTCCCCTCTGGGAATTTTTCCCCTAAATTTTAATTTTCCCCTCATAAATCAATGTTTCAACCTCAGAGCTCTCGGAAACGACAGTACTGTCGTCTGAGACGACAACTTTTCTCAGGGGACGACAAAAAATCCTATCAAAGGATTCCGCCAGATGACAAGTTTTTTCAAGGCACGCGTCCCGGTCCTCAACATATCGGCTGTCTATAGATCTTTCATGTACACAAATTCACAATTGCATACGATAATTAACTGCCAGTTAGTTCTTGGCTCTAGATAATCAACCCAATCAACTGTGTTATGAAAAATCGATAATCGGCCACATCTAAAGTCGGGTAGACGAAAGTGGTGGGCGTGGTGTTAATTACCTCTTCTAGCCAATCGGAATCAATTATCAGTAGAAGTTGTAGGCGGAGTCTGACTTTAAATGAATGTTAATTAGCCTTTACCTGACACCGTTATTTGACGATTGTAAATAAGTATTGATTGATGCAGTTGATTTACTTATAATCTTTCCGTAATTGAATTCAATTGTTTACCTAAATTGTTATCATAATCCAACAAGAATGATGCAACATATGAAATGAAAAGAACGAGTAAGAATCTGTTATTACATACAGCTTAGAAACTCGGGTAACATAATAGTGCCGTGTGCAAAACTGCATAACTCTTTACACATGACAATGTAAAAATAATAAATTGTTTTATTTGATTGAACAATTAGGGTACCTTCCAGACTTTCTTTTACTACGATATTTCTTGTTAAATGGGAGTTAAATCTAAATTAGAATTACTTTCTATGCTATATTGTGTACAAATCCTTAAATATACAATCAGTGAAGTTAGTTTGGGAAAAGGACAAAAGGTTAAACCACGGAGAGAAAGGTCATAACAAACCAGCAATGTACAGGTCAGGGTTATGATTGAAACACATTCTTACCTTTAGAATTAAAATTTAAAACAAATAAAATATCCATCAATAGAAATTTTATCTTACAAAACTTGTGTTTACAAAGTTTTGATTTGGTTTATTAATAGATACAGATGTCTTTGTGTTAGCAGTTGACCTTGATACTGATTACATGACGTCACGACCCTTACCTTTCACGCACCATTGATCAATCTCTCAATTCTTTATTACTTGGAGCTGATTCTGTATATTGAGCAGTTTTACTTCACCTTTACCAGTTTTCTTCTTCTTTTTTAAATGCGTTAATAACCCTAGATTTAGTTGGGTTTTTTTGGGGGGTGGGGGTGTGGTCTTCATATTTTTACAAATTTCTTTCAAGAAATCCCCTTTTTTTTGCTACCCCAAATGCAGATGAACAAAGTATGATAGAAGCAAACGCTTAATTCATGTTTGCTCTTTTTATTGAAATTCTCATAAGACAACAGGGTTTCCAATTTTCCAGTGACGGTAAAAAACACTATTTTACACCACACTTGTACATCTTCTATAAAAAACATAGAAGGTTGCTTCAACTTGCTTGCAAAAAATGGGGGTACAGGATTCAATTGGGTGGTATAAAAAATCATTTTTGTGTGTTTGTGTGTGTGTTTGTTTTTTGAAACCCTGGACAAGTCTAGGTATTTCCATTTGTAAGAAGAAAACCTATGATCATTGAAACTACTGTCTGATATACATTTAAAAGTTTGGTCATTGCGAAATCATTTGACATTCAAGTGGTACAAAATCCTCTTTTATGATGATGGAATCCAAATTTTCTGTGTGGAATCCAACTTTTTCTGAAGTTGGATTCCTGGAATCCTACTTTCAAAATCCTAGTGAGAGCTCTGAACCTTAACAATGTTCTCCCATGGGAGTATTTATGTTAACAATCAAAGATCTTCAGTTTCTTGGCATATACATTGCTGTGAAAGTCTATTTTCTTTGTCTTTTCTAAAGTATTTGAAGCATTTTTAGTATTCAAGCAAAAAACATGCTTGAAAATTTTTCCCCGATAATAGCTAATTCGACGCATTTTCCCCCCAATTTAAGGGCCCCGTAGGGCCCCGTACCCCTTCCCCTAACCATAAAAAGAACCCCAGGGTTTTTTTCTCCTTCTTTGGACGAGTCCGTAAAAAGGACCCGTTCCCAATGCCAAATAGGGTAATTTTTTTCCCAAAATCTGGAAAGAAAATTCCCAATGCAAAAGTTATTCCTTCTTTTTTAATGAAAATTCAATCATTCTCTTTCATATGTTGAGGAAAAAGTATCCTGAAACAATCTCAAAGTCCCTACAGTTGATTTCATATAGTTAAATATACACAGGACTCAATATTTGTTTGAGTCTGTAATGAAAATGTTTTCCCAATTTTTGACAAAACAAGGCATTTTTCCCAATTTGCCTGGTTTCGGACCCGTTCCCAAAACTACGAGAAAAAACGCTGCCGGCTAGCTCAGTGGTTATAGCGTCCAACTAGTAATACGGGGTCGTGGGTTCAAGTCCCACGTCGGGTGCACTTTTTCTCCTTATATTTACTTTACCATATTACAGTAAAGACGCGATATTATTTAATATGATTTATTTTCGAAATAAACAAAGTTTATTGTCAACATAACTTGTCAGGGTTAGACACTAACTTTCCTAACCAAGGAGTCCGCTGGACTCCCATCAAGAGAACTTGGGGAGTTCAGTGGAAAATAAAGGAGTCTGAAAAAGAAGCAAATATTTTATGTTGCATGCATGTTAACTAGTCAATGTCCTTCTCATGTCTGCATAGAATACTAAACATAAATTCAGGTTTCTGTAATCTAGAGCTACCAGCTTACTTATCATTTTGCTTATAATTCTTTGGAAGAATTTTTAAGGAGTCGGCCGGACTCCCTAAGTTGAAAATCAGAGAGTCCCACCAATTTTTAGGGAGTCTCGGACTCGCAGACTCCCCTTAGTGTTGAACCCTGCTTGTATGTGGAAAAGGACTCTTTTCAGTCTTTACCATGAAATGTTCTAACTTGCCCAGGATGGTAATCAAGAATGATTGTTTAGTTTTAGAACACTTTAATTCTATGTTGAAACATTGGTATTTTTCAGTTGAAACATTACAAGAAGAAGATGTCCAGGTGCACACAGGCCTGCCACCCCAGGTTGAAGGACAATTACGATGTTTTTGTCGTCTCAATGTCACCCAGATTACGTGGCAGGTCCCCAACACTCCAGATGTAACTCTAGTTCGCATGAAATGGTGGGGCGAGCCTGGGGATGGGGTGCTGTTTAGGTAAGATATCGTGATGATTTCATTGATTAGTTCAAACCTTTTTATGCCCCTGATAGGGAGGCATCATAAATTTGACCCGTCCGTCCATCTGTCCGTCCGTCTGTCTGTCCGTCCGTCATTCCGTCCAAAAACTTTAACATTGGCCATAACTTCCTTATTACTTAACATATTCGCTTCATACTTTACCACAACATTCCTTGGTACATTACCTTTCTGTAGGCACATACTTTGGTGACCTTGACCCCTGGATGACCTTGACCTTGAACATAGATTGGCCATAATTTAAAATCAAAGCGGTGTCGGGGGCATTGTCATCTTACAGTGACAGCTCTTGTTCTGTGCATATTTACACTATTATAATTTACCCGAAACAAAAAAATTTTTGGTTTGTCCAATTTGAAAACTTCTACAGACGACAAATTGATGTTGATAAAGATATGATTTATGCAAATGATAGCTCAGAAAATATTGAGACAAAAAGAGAAATTGCTGATAATCAGCAATTTCTCCTTTTGCCTCAATGTTTTCCCAAATCTTTTCTGTTAGGGACGTCAAAACAAGGTCTTGTTTGGGAAATGGTTAATAGACAACACGTTGATTGTACTAATTTAATTCCTAATCATGGGTTTCCTTGGGCAGAAGAATTTGGGGATCATTGTGACTCCATTGCCTTCAAAGTAAAGGTCATTTCTCCATTTGGGGTCAAATTTTATAGAGGCCTTGGGATTCAAATACAATAGAAAAAAAAACCAAAGGAGACATTTAATGAAACAAACTGTTATTTACTTGTATTTGTTCAGCCAACAGAGAAATTAACCCTTCTCTTAAACATTGATTCAATCATTGGGAAAGGATTTTAATTCGAAGGGTGGAGGGGGAGACAATGTCCCTCACAGAGAATCAATATGACATTTTATTGTGACATTATAGTGTAGGGTTTCTCCAATTCTAATTACAGCAAACTTCATTGGATCATAGGCTCACTCCTGGCTAAAACAAAGAACAACATTTGGGATTTTAACATGACTATCAAAATACTGGTATATACATGTACATGTATCTTTAGGTCCAAACATTATGTACTTATTATTCCTGACTTGCAGCCCCCTTGATGTAAAGCACGGTAATAATGGTCAGGCTAAAACCACAGCCAGGTATGCAGTCCGATCTGGGCCTAAACAGTTTACATCGTACCTGAATGACATGGGTAGCCTGATGTTGGAGATACTGAGTGGAGCGCAGCATGTACCTGTAGGGACGGTGGAGGTGCCCAATATTGGAGCCCTGTCACCCAACAGACCTATCAATGGACTCTATCCTGTTATATCACCTACAGAGGAGAAGATAGGGGAGCTACATGTATCTATGATGATTGAATCTCTCATGGGTAAGTGATCAGTCAACTGATAGCTACGGGACAGAGTTAGGGGAGCTACATGTATCTATGATGATTGAATCTCTCATGGGTAAGTGATCAGTCAACTGATAGCTACATGACAGAGTTAGGGGAGCTACATGTATCTATGATGATTGAATCTCTCATGGGTAAGTGATCAGTCAACTGATAGCTACGGGACAGAGTTAGGGGAGCTACATGTATCTATGATGATTGAATCTCTCATGGGTAAGTGATCAGTCAACTGATAGCTAGGGGACAGAGTTAGGGGAGCTACATGTATCTATGATGATTGAATCTCTCATGGGTAAGTGATCAGTCAACTGATAGCTAGGGGACAGAGATAGGGGAGCTACATGTATCTATGATGATTGAATCTCTCATGGGTAAGTGTTCAGTCAACTGATAGCTACGGGACAGAGTTAGGGGAGCTACATGTATCTATGATGATTGAATCTCTCATGGGTAAGTGATCAGTCAACTGATAGCTACGGGACAGAGATAGGGGAGCTACATGTATCTATGATGATTGAATCTCTCATGGGTAAGTGATCAGTCAACTGATAGCTAAGGGACAGAGCTAGGGAGCTACATGTATCTATGATGATTGAATCTCTCATGGGTAAGTGATCAGTCAGCTGATAGCTACGGGACAGAGTTAGGGGAGCTACATGTATCTATGATGATTGAATCTCTCATGGGTAAGTGATCAGTCAACTGATAGAATCTCTCATGGGTAAGTGTTCAGTCAACTGATAGCTAGGGACAGAGTTAGGGGAGCTACATGTATCTATGATGATTGAATCTCTCATGGGTAAGTGATCAGTCAACTGATAGCTATGTGACAGAGTTAGGGGAGCTACATGTATCTATGATGATTGAATCTCTCATGGGTAAGTGATCAGTCAACTGATAGCTATGGGACAGAGTTAGGGGAGCTACATGTATCTATGATGATTGAATCTCTCATGGGTAAGTGTTCAGTCAACTGATAGCTACGGGACAGAGTTAGGGGAGCTGCATGTATCTATGATGATTGAATCTCTCATGGGTAAGTGTACAGTCAACTGATAGCTATGTGACAGAGTTAGGGGAGCTACATGTATCTATGATGATTGAATCTCTCATGGGTAAGTGATTAGTCAACTGATAGCTATGTGACAGAGTTAGGGGAGCTACATGTATCTATGATGATTGAATCTCTCATGGGTAAGTGATCAGTCAACTGATAGCTACATGACAGAGATAGGGGAGCTACATGTATCTATGATGATTGAATCTCTCATGGGTAAGTGTTCAGTCAACTGATAGCTAGGGGACAGAGATAGGGGAGCTGCATGTATCTATGATGATTGAATCTCTCATGGGTAAGTGATCAGTCAACTGATAGCTATGTGACAGAGTTAGGGGAGCTACATGTATCTATGATGATTGAATCTCTCATGGGTAAGTGTTCAGTCAACTGATAGCTAGGGGACAGAGATAGGGGAGCTGCATGTATCTATGATGATTGAATCTCTCATGGGTTAGTGATCAGTCAACTGATAGCTATGTGACAGAGTTAGGGGAGCTACATGTATCTATGATGATTGAATCTCTCATGGGTAAGTGTTCAGTCAACTGATAGCTAGGTGACAGAGATAGGGGAGCTACATGTATCTATGATGATTGAATCTCTCATGGTTAAGTGATCAGTCAACTGATAGCTACGGGACAGAGATAGGGGAGCTACATGTATCTATGATGATTGAATCTCTCATGGGTAAGTGATCAGTCAACTGATAGCTACGGGACAGAGATAGGGGAGCAACATGTATCTATGATGATTGAATCTCTCATGGGTAAGTGATCAGTCAACTGATAGCTATGGGACAGAGATAGGGGAGCTACATGTATCTATGATGATTGAATCTCTCATGGTTAAGTGATCTGTCAACTGATAGCTACGGGACAGAGTTAGGGGAGCTGCATGTATCTATGATGATTGAATCTCTCATGGGTAAGTGATCAGTCAACTGATAGCTACGGGACATAGCTGCATATAACTGGGGCTAAAGACATTCCTAACTTTGTTATCTTAATTCCATTTTCCAAACTCTATGTTTTGGATACTCATCAGAATCGTCTCGATGAGACGATTCTAATGAGTACCCACAAAATAGGGTTTGATGAACAATAGATGAAATATCACATTTTGAAAAAACATTCCTATTCTTATCTTTAGCTCTGAAGGGTGGGTGGCAAAAAATATCTGTACTGTCTCGCAGCCTTTGTAGTTGTCAAACTATGCTCCTGCAATCATGAATTGAGTGTGTATCATCTCTTCCATAGCTGTTTTGTATGAAAAAAAATATTCAAGGGTTTAGTTTTCGTTGCAGATTTACTAGTTATCCGCAATTTTATGTGATTGTTTGATTTTGAAATCACCAATTGTTGAAATGTGATGTACATTCAGACAATTATTCCATTATTTGTGAGGCTCAGTAAGGGTGTTGTGGTAGTACTGGTATGAGAAACGACAAGAATCCATGGTTAGATGCTCCAGCCGCTTGATATGACCTTAGTAGTCGAAAAGGGCGTAAAACCTCAATAAAACCATTATTTGTTGTTGTTTCAGCTTCATATGACAGTACTGGTTCTATTCCCACGACAGATCTGAGTATGGAAACACTAGCATCCCATGTTACACAAGAGTCTACCCTACCTAAACAGTCTCATCCCCTCCCACACACAGATCAGCCCAGAAAACCGGAGGAAGATCCCTTTATATCACCCGCCTCACATCATCAGGTAACATCCTTCCACCAGACAACAAGGTCAGGCTGCATGAATATAAACATTCTGATCTTGTTCTATGCTGGCTCATTGCCAAAGAAACCTGTATACATAGGGATAATCATGTTTTAACCTATTACTGCATAGTGAGGCCTTTTGACTCCTTGAAAGAAAAGGCTTGGGAAAGCACTGTGGAAAATGAAGAAATTGCTTGGGACAATGTTTTCTGACCTGACAAAAGAATATTTCTAAATTCATATCAACTTGAAATTACTGTCTGCAATATCTGTCAAATTGTAACAGCCCAAAATTTTGCCGTCTGGTAATGTTTTAATTTTGCATAAAAGCTATTTTTAACAAATCAATATCATTAATTTTTCATTCACTATTGTATCACCTGCCTCGCATCATCAGGTAGTGTTCTTACACCAGCAGGGTTAGACACTAACTTTCCATACCAAGGAGTCCGCCTGACTCCCATCAAGAGAACTTGGTGAGTCCAATGGAAAATAAAGGAGTCCGAAAAAGAAACAAATATTTCATGTTGCATGCATGTTGCCTTATAAATGTGAGTCAATGATTTTTTCATGTCTGCATGGAATACTAAGGAATGAATGCAGGATAATAAATCCTGTTATTTAGAGCTAACAGCTTATTTAGCATTTTGCTTATAATTTTTCAGCAATTTCTAAAGGAGTCAGACAGACTCCCTAAGTTGAAAATCAGGGAGTCCCACCAAACTTTAGGGAGTCTCGGACTCGCAGACTCCCCTTAGTGTTGAACGCTGACCAGACAACAAAATCACAAACTGGTCTGAATTGTTAGAATGTAGAGACAATAATATTATAATGTTCACCTTTTCCTCATGTAATTGAAATAAGCAGGTAGCATAGATTTACAAGGTCAGGCTGCATGTATAAACATGCTGATCTTGTTCTTTGCTGGCTGCTTCCAAAAAAGAAAAAAGAAAAAAAAAACTGAATTTTTAGGAATAAGCATGTTTTGATACTGCATACAGCTATTTGTAACAAATCAAAATCATTCGTTTTACATTCACTATTGTATATTTTTAAAATGATTTAATGTAACAAGATTGCATTAGAAAATTGACAGAAATCTAATAAATGTACAGATCTTCAACATAGTGCATTGCTTTGTATTGGCCAATGGTTATGAATTGAATTAGGTAGAAATGTTATGAAAGATGTGGATATCAATAACTTTGTTGATGATACACTGATTTTATGTATTGTTTTGTCATTTCCCCCTTTAGATTAGATCTTGATGTGTAACTATTTACATGGTAATGAATAAAGTTTGGAAAAAGTCTTCATATTTGGTAACTATTAAATAGACTTGATATAGCCTCAGCAAGACTGCCTGTGACTGTGAGATGTTTATATCAAAGCTATTGTTTGTTTTTCAGAATGTAGAATCACGAGTGCCAAATGGTTACGCAGCAGATCTGAGACAAACATTACGGTATGATGCTGATCACACAGACAAGCAGTATAGACCTATAGAGAACGGCAGCACTGTAGCCATTACTACTAATGGGGATGTGATTCACACTAACCTGCATAATGAACACTACAAAACGGATAAAGGTAATCGGTTTATTGTCTTATTTTCGATATTTTCAGCATGGTGCAAAGTCAACACCGTTTCAAATTTTAGATAGTTGTAGCCACTTGTCTGGAAGTTTGAAAGGAAAGAACTCTCTTCTCATAAAAGTTTCTCTCTGTATGATTCCAGTAATATTATTGAAATTAATTTGGGAAGTCCTGAAAATCATTTTCACATAAATAGAATGACACCTTTCATAGAATATGAATTATTTTTAGTCTCTTTTTGATAAAACAACACATATCTTTTATTTACAGAGAATTATGTCCCGTCACCAAGTCGAGCGAATGCAAGTGGAAATACAGACCTGTTGTCTGTATTGTTGAATAAGGGCAACAAGCTACGAGAACAGATGATTATATCAGCTCTAGATTCCAAGTCTGATAACACAGTGAAGGGTGAAATACCCACACACAGTCATGTCACATTACCTGAACCTCACAATGGAATATTGCGCAATAAAAATGCTCCAAATATATCAATAGGGTAAGTGGTGTCTGATAATACAGGGCTACAGATATTTCAAAATGGATATTTCAATTATCGTTCATCAAATCTCTTGTTTTAGGTACACATAGGAATCATCTTACCTAGACGATTCAAATGAGTACCCCCTACATAGTGTTTGGATTTGAAATACCAAATTTAGAATGCTTTTATCTCCTCTTTTCTGTTGCTCTTGATATAACATACGAAAATATAAAGTTTGGTTTATGCTCTAAATGATAAGTCATCAGTAAAAGAAAAAAGTGTTTATTTCACAAAGCTTACACTGCTATCACTATAAGATGTTCTATAATTACTACTGTATCTAACTGTTTATTAATTTAATTGATTAGAATTAATGGTAGAAAAATCATTATAGTACCTTCTACCAATTCACATACTCAAGGAGTGACAGTAATACTTTCAATTTCAAAAATAAAGCTATCATTTCACTGTTATGAGAATCAGAATTTGTGCATATTTTCAGGAGTAATGACGGGAGTTTTCTACGAGAGATACTAAAGAATGACAAGTTACATGGTATCAACGCTATAAATGGACTGACAGACGATGTACACGTGGACGAGGCGGCTGTTGATCTCGTGTTTGGTGGACAACTCACGGATGATATCAGGGTAGGTGGAGTAAATGACTTTTAAACAAGCACTGATTATAATGAATCAGAGCTAGGCTGCTTTGAAAAGCATGGTGTGAAATGTAGAAAATGCTATGATAATGCTGTCTGTTGAAGCCTTGGATCTATTGAATATTTAATGGAATACTCAAATTTTAACTGAATATGACTTTAGTGGTTAAGTACTACATTGTAAACGGATATGAATTTTGTAGAAGTCGAAGGTTTTGAATGCTTTGCATACTAATTGTTTTACTTGGCACTTAAAAGTGATATCTTTGAATCAGTTTTACATTTGTTTAAATACTGTCATTTTATTGCAATAAGTATTTATAGACATGTGGTATATTTTGTCAGATGTTGAAGAACCTACATGGTAGTCCTAACAACAGTATATCTGGAGATGATGACATTATCAGTGATCATGAAGACCCCATACACAGCGAGTCTATACTTAACGAACTCTTCTATAAAAACCCAGCATCGTCTGATGAACTTAGTGAGCTCAGCTGTGATGAAACCAGCATCAAGAACAACAAGATCCTGGAGGATGAGTCTAATATGGTGAGATATTTACATTACTAATCCATGACTATAGGACTTCTATGATTCAACCCATTACCAACCAGGGCCCAGTTGCATAAACATTGGTTAGCGCTGATTAGTGGTTAAATATCTGTTTTGGTTCAAATAACCAGTGCTGTTATAAGGAAATCTAACCAAAACTGGTATTTAAACAAAGTTAAGCTCCAACCAAATTTTATAAAATAGGACCTAAATGGCAAAATTTTAAACTGTTCCAATTCACAAGGTATTGCAAATAACAATTTTAATTTGTAGAAATTTTTAGAAAAAAATGCATTTTGGGATAGAGAACTTTGTGGATACTGAAGGAATTGCTTGTCACAAGCAATTTCATCATTTTCCAAAATGGTGTCCTCTAGCATTTTCTTGAGGGGTGTCAAAAAGCCTTGCTTTCTATTAACAATAATCACGATTTTTTCCTTGCTTTAATATCCTTTCGACTTGATAAGATTGTCATGTTTTAAATCAAGTGTATTGAATGTCCATGCAGAAATATTTATAGAATATTTAATGAGCAATCATAATTATGTAAAACTCTTCATTATTACAGAGACCACCCTCCAGATCTTCCTCAGTTTCCAGTCTAAATCTTGCCTTCCCTCCCGAACCTGCCGAGAAGAAACAGAAAACTCCCAGAACTCCTAAGAGGAAGTCAAGAGTAAAATTACGACGTAAAGGGAGTAAGAAGAGAAAGGGTTCTAGGTCGCGATCACGAGCTAGCGCCAGTGAATGTAGTGACAGTGAAGCTTTAAGTACAGCTAGTACACCGCGGTCAGAAATATCACGAGTCTCGTTTGATATGGTCCCTTCTGATATAGAGGAACCCCCTACTAAAGGTGAGATGTCAACAAACATATTCAAAGGAGTTGCAATGACAATATCAAGCGGAATTTCACAATTTCGCGGTGTTTTGTGTAGAAAACATGGGAAATGAAGAAATTGCTTGTCACAAACAATTTCTTCATTTTTATGCTCCCCGAAAAAATTTCGGGGGAGCATATAGTCGCCATGCTGTCCGTCCGTGTGTCCGTCCGTCCGTTCACAGACATATCTCAGCAACCCTTGGACCAAATTCAACCAAACTTCACATGTGAACTCCCAGGGATAATCCATAGAGACCACGTTCTCGGTTTGTTGATTTGAGGCTGCGTCATGGAAAAAGGGGCCTTAATGTAAAAATTAGATTTTCTCCAATTTCTCTTCATCCAATGGGCAGAATTTAAAGAAATTTTGTACTTTTGTGATAAATGAGATGTTCTAGAACATATTCTATAAATAATGTGTGTACAAAAAATCTGTCATGTGAAAAGGGGGCTTAATGTATGATAATTTGTCCGTCCGTCCGTCCACAGCCATATCTCAGCAACCCTTGGACCAAATTCAACCAAACTTCACATGTGAACTCCCAGGGATAATCCCTAGGATGCTTATCCTCCGTTTGTTGATTTGAGGCTGCGTCATGGAAAAAGGGGCCTTAATGTAAAAATTAGATTTTCTCCAATTTCTCCACATCCAATGGGTAGAATTTAATGAAATTTTGTACTTTTGTGATAAATGAGATGTTCTAGACCATATTCTATAAATAATGTGTGTACAAAAAATCTGTCATGGGAAAAGGGGGCTTAATGTATGATGATTTTTATTTTGTGACAATCACTTATTCGGGGAGCATAATCCGTCTATGACGGCTCTTGTCAACAATGTTTTTCGAAGCCTTTACTTTATAGGGTGTCAAAAAGAATTACTGCTTGAGAAAGAGCCAAGATTATTTCAATTGATGAAACTGATCACAAGTAAATTCTTTAACTTTGTCATTTTGATTCCAGATCATATCATTTGCGTATCAGTATCTTTATTTGAATTTGTCTCTCACATTTATTTTTTTTTTTTTTTGCAATTGTTGAATTGTTGTGTGCAGCAGCTGTAAATATATTTTTTAACGGGTTTGATTTGTTGACAGATAATGTGAAGTTGAGAAGTAAGAAGTCCCATTCTGTAGATGGTTTAAGTGTAGAGAGGTTGACATTACTGGGTCGTGTCCATGTAGCCAGGGTTACTATAGAAAACTTACACCTTATTGGACAAGATCTAAACTCCTCAAAAACAAAACCAAAGCTCAAGTCTAAATACGGGTTGAAGCCACCCCGGCCATCTCCAAAGGCTAAAAAGTCATGGTACGTACAGTGCTTTACTTTGTTCTTAACTGACAAAAAAGTGAGAAGTAGATTTAGAGTTTATAAAATAATTGGAAGGTTTTCTGATGTGAAAAGTCTTACAAGAGACAGAGTTTGTACACATCATTGGCTTTTTATTTTCCCTTTTTATTATAACTTAAAGATTGAATATTCACTCTACATCTTTTCTGTCTATAGAAGAATTAAGATGAATATTGTAGTTGAAACAAAAAAACAACATTTGATAATAAGTAAAGTTGTTTTGTAGTTTAATGAAACTAATTAAGCTATGATTTGTGTTTGTTTTTCAGTACATATTTTATTGAATACCAGTTTCCTGTTGTTGCTACCTCAAGAGATAAATACTCACCAAATACCATGGCAACCGAGGTCATGAGGGTCGTATCTAGAAATGAGAAAAATGGAGGTGAATATGAAAACTAAAATTTTAAATATCTAAAATGTTGTCAATTACTTGTATTTAGCAGCATTTATTGTAAATTTCTCAAATAATTAAAGTTTACTCCTGTTTAACCCATTACCAGACGACGAAATTTCAAACTAGTCCAAATTCAAAGATGTTGCAGACGACAAATTCATGTGAATAAAATTTTACATTTTTTGTCATTTTGTATAGAAAACATTGTGGGAAATGAAAAAAATGCTTGTCACAAGCAATTTCTTCATTTTCCACAATGTTTTCTAGAGCCTTTATCTTGTGGAGAGTCAAAAGGTGTCACAGTGTGGTAATGGGTTAAGATAGGAATATATCCTGTATTTATGCTGTTGGAATAAGCTTAGAATAAAGTAATAAATTGTTAAGCACCTTTCTTAAAGTGACAGTTATTGGTGCATAAGAGGCTACAATTCCAAAATCTTCCACTAGTATTCAGGGATGAGAGAAATAGACATTAGACTGGATGTATGTGCAGGCTTATACTTGAATGTTTCAAGATCACATAGAAAATGCTCTACTTTTATTGGTGATTTATATAGATACTACCGATTTTGTATCTTGAGCTTTAAATGTTTGCCGCCATCCTGCATGCTGTATATGATGGTTGTTCCTGTTTCAGTTGTGAATTTCAACCATCGATCTGTATTCCCTGTACTGTTTGATGGTTCTGCTGTAGAGAGATGGTGGAAATACGCCCTCGTGTTTAAAGTGTTTGCCAGAAATGCCGGACAAAAAGTGGTAAGTTTGCAAAATTGGTGAACTATTTAGTAAATCCTTTCCCAGACACATAGAAAATGTTGAGACAACAGCAGAAAGTGCTTAATGTCAGTATTTTCTTTGGCATTGGTGTTTTCCCAAGCTTTTCTGTTGGAAACATTAAAACCCTGTGCAATATGGTAATGGGTTAGCAATCTCATGTTTCTAAAAGAACAGGAACTATATTTTACAACACAGTCACCAGTAATTACATACATCAGAAAATTAATTTGTTGGAGAATTTGCAGGACAGCAAAATTATTACAAAATATGGTGATTCTAACATAATATTTGCACTTACCCATTTTCTGACTGACTGCCTGTACATATTTGTGACTCGTCACGCTAAAAGGGACCTTATCCGAATAAAAAAAATCCAAATGTTGACAAACTTGTCAGACTCAGCACAGTTGAACCAGATATTGTATGCGAAAAATGAACATAAAGTAAGATAGGGAAAACTTTCTAGATTTAGAAAATTACATAAAAGTGAAAAGTGTCGGCCCTAGTCTGGCTGCGCGGACGGCGCAGACAGACTAGGGTCGATATTTTTCACAAAACCCATAAGGTCCCTTTTAGTGTGACGGGTCACATTTGTGTTTCTGTTTTCAGTTTAGAGACCTGTCATGCTAAAAACCTTTTAGAAAATGTAAATAAACTAAGATAGGGAAAACATTCTAGATTCAGAAAATAACCCACGATTTAAAAGTTTTGATCCTAGTCAATTTGCAGTCCGCACAGACTGACAAGGATCAAGACTTTTCATGTTTCCAATAAGATCCCTTTTGATATGACTGGTCACATATGAAATCTGTTTTGTATTTTTCCAGCCAAATTTGATAGGAAGCTGTGGTATACCATTGAAGACTATACTGAAGTCTGAAAGTTTACATATAGGACGTGAGATAGATGTGAAACATTCAGAGAAGTCTGGGAATACTTCCATGAATGGGTCTCGTATAAATGAAGATGGCAGCATTGGTGCTTTAAAGGTGGGCTTTGATTTTCTACAGAATTTGTACTCATAACTACTTAGTCTGTCACGAAATAAACTTGAGAATGATAAACTAAAAAGATTACCAGTACAATGTTGATGTATTTGCCTCAAACTTTTTTTTCAAATTCATAATGTAGTATTTGCTGATTGTAAAATGAACACATGTAAAATTTTATTGAAGAGAATATAAAATCTTTGGTTAACCCTTTCCTAAACATCAAAATTTTACGGTAATCCAATTTGAAAGTAGATGAAAATGACAAAATAGATTATGATAGAGTAAGGATTGGTGTATGTTATAGCTAAGAAAATACTGAGGCAAAAGGAGATGCTGATTATCAGCATTTTCTTCTTTTGTCTCAATGTTTTCCTAAGCCCTTTCTCTCAGGGGTGTTAAAACCAGTTCTTGTTTGGGAAAGGGCAGGGATTTTGTTACCTGCGAGTCCCGAGTCCCTGACTCACATTTTTTTCTCAGGACTCATTGATAAATTGTTTAGTGAGTCCCAGGATGCTAACTTTTTCAATGTGTAATCAACATTGTCTTAGAAAGACTCCTATGTTTCAATTTTGGACCCATTGTTTTGGGAACCAGTGGGTCCCAGGACTCTTCCACATAAATTTGTAACAAAGTCACTGAAAGGGTAAAATAATTAACTGTGATTCTGGTGTTATCAACTGTTTATTGTTTTGCAAAGCATAATGAGCAAAAAAAGGCCATAGCAGTGTTGAGTATTTTAACAAAATTCTGAATTTGTTTTCAAATGCTTTGTCTATTGTCTTGTCACAAGATCATGAGGTCTTGGTCTCTGCTGATGGACAGTACTTGTCATTTGATCATTGATGATAGATTTATTATTTCTGTGTCTGTTTTACAGATCATTGTAGAGCTTGCATCAGACAGTAAAGACTTCCCAACAGCATTAGCTAGAACCAAACTTGCCGAGATGACCGGTAAAGCCAAGATAGTTCCCATTGCTCAGTCCAACCCAGAACCTGCGAGTCAGCTACCACCATCATCAGCGGCTGTAGTGTCTAAACCTCCCATAGTAGATACAGGCCAGTCTGCACCTAGAGGTCTAGGTGAGTTATGATATAATAACACTGTCTTGTAGACTTCTAAACCATTTCCCATACAGATAGAGTCTAGACTAGCAATATGGTACCAGCATGATATATAAATAGGATCATCCTCTAGGATTCAAACTTGGGCCCTAAGCAAACTTTACCAAGTTGCTATGAAAGTTGGCTGTAGAAAACTGTATGTAACTCCAGCTTCAAAAGTTGGCAGTAGCATTACATATCCATGACAGCTTTTTATACCCCCCACAACAAAGTTATGGGGGGGTATACTGGAATCAGGTTGTCCGTCCGTCCGTCCGTCTGTCCGTCCGTCTGTCCGTCCGTCTGTCCGTCCGTCCGTGGACATAATCTTGTGTCCTCTTCTCCTCCCACAGTTTTAGACCAATTTTTCTGAAATTTTATCAGGATGTTCCCTATCATATGAAGTTGTGCACCTGCAATTTTCATCTTGATCCAGTCATTAGTTTTAGAGTTATGCCACTTTGAAGTTTTTAAGGGGGGGGGGGGGGGTGGACATAATCTTGTGTCCTCTTCTCCTCCCACAGTTTTTGACCAATTTTTCTGAAATTTTATCAGGGTGTTTCCTATCACATGAAGTTGTGCACCTGCAATTTTCATCTTGATCCAGTCATTAGTTTCAGAGTTATGCCACTTTGAAGTTTTTATTATGGGGGGGGGGTGGGGGGGTGTAGTTAAAATTTACTATTTTGTTTCTGTGTTCTAACTTGAGAACCGGTTGACCTAGGATCATGAAACTTTACACAGTTGTTGCCTATGACCAATGGAGGTGCCCTACTGTTTTGGGGTCACCATGGTCAAAGGTCAAGGTCACAGTTAGACTTTGTTTAAAATCTGTTTCCATGCTCTAAGTCAAGAACATTTTGACCAATAGCACTTTTTCAGTGACAAGGCCCTAGTGGGGGGTATTCGTCCGCTTTGCGACAGTTCTAGTTTTCCTTGGCACCATTTGTTAAACATATGAATTTTGGTACTTTACAGAGAGCCGTAGTAGATCCAGGAGTCCTGCTGCCCATAAGAAAGAGACGGTTAATGAAGGTTTATCTATACCAGCTCCGGTGTCTGTACAGCATTATCATGGTGATCAAACTGCCATTAATTATCCAACAGTTACACAACAAAAAGGAGAGGTGAGGGCTTACACTGTAACCTTTGTGATGCATTACCATATAGCACTTTATTTCTGCGGGGTCCAAATTCTGCGGTTTTTCCAGAAATCAGGCGGGTTAAATTTCTGCGGAACATATTTCTGCGGTCTCTCATTTTGCAAAATCAAAGATTTTATTTCTGCACTATCAAATCAGTTTTAGTCAGTATCAGACATAGTTTGAAAGACGATGCTTACCAAATATTCTAATTATTCCGTTTGGGTAAAGGGATAATCCTACTCATTTACTAGTATCTATAAAGGCGTTATGGGAAACAATGCCGTATACAGATAGGTGTGAAAAGAAAGACGTGTCAAACTGTTACCAATAAGTCAAACTTGTTAAATCTTTGTTTATTGATTAACTAAAATGCTTTTATCTACACCTAAGTTTAAGCCGTAGTTATACCATTTTTGAATAGGAAAGCGCTCCATTATTATGATATTGTTCTTTCCATCGGGTGGTAACAGTTTAACTTGTCCATGTACTGACTAAAATTACAGACAACAACCTCTACATTCAGGATTGATATTCTGCAGATTTTATTTCTGTGGTTCCGTCCACGACCCTAGAAATAGCAGAAATAAAGTCCCCGCAGAAATAAAGTGCTATACGGTATGCATGCGCGGATCTAGGGGTGGGGTCAAGGGGTCATGACCCCCCCTGGAATTGGCCAAAAATTGAATTTTGACTATATAACTTCTTATTAAAAGCCTTCACTTGGGTTTTGACCCCCCCCCCCCCCCCCTGGCAAAGAATCCTGGATCCGCCATTGGTATGTACAATCAGCTTCTATTTCAAAATATACAAATGTTCATGATTTAAAAGCTTGTAGATCTATTTTGGAATGATTATTCATAAGAATAGAAAAAAGTTTCAAACCATTGTTTAATCTGGCGTCATTTTAATGTAAAGAAATTTGTTTAAAATTTTATGTTGTGTTTTGTCAGTAAAGAGGCAGTCTTTTTACAGTCTTTCACATGTTCCGAGAGCACAAAACTCATGCTGCTAGATTATGACACACCTTAAAAATTTGTTACATTACTGGCTGGTGACCCATTCTGGCTGTGTACCAGTTCTTGACAACTATACCGTAGCACAGTAAACTTTAAAGACGTGATATTATTTAATATGATTTATTTTCGGAATAGAAGAAGTTGATGTCAAGATAAGTATGCGGGAAAAGACTGTTTTCATTCTTTATCATGAAATGGGTTAGTTGGCGAGAATTGGTATGCGGCGAGAATTGGTCACCAGCCAATATTTGTTTAATATTGTCACATTTCATAGATTTGATTCCAAATTTCAGGCCCTGACCCTTCATGCATTATTACTGATCCCTGATGGTCGTGGCATCACTATGCAAGGAGTACCTTCATTAATGGCAGCCAAGAAACGACCTTTCTTCTCACAACCATCAGCTCATACTGCACCAGGTATGTAATATTATATAGGGAAAATCATCAATGATATTTTCATTTACAAAGTGATCCTATTTATATATATCTTTTCCCAAATTCTGTTTGGTTTTCACTTTCTTGAATAGGCAAGCTTTTTAAAAAATGAAAGAAAATTAAAACAAAGTCTGTTTTTCCCATGTTAAATGTCTGTAAATTGTATTTATAAATCTTTTTTTTCTAAAAACAAATTGTCACAAAGGAAAAAAGGCAGAGATTCAAAATTTGTTTTTTCAAATTCAAACCTTATGTTGTGTGTACTCATTTGAATCGTTTTGATGAGATGATTCCAATGAGTACCTAGGACCTAGGGTTTGATTAATATTTAATGTAAATTTGCATTTTCAAAAGCCATCACCACTCTTATCTGTAGCTCTAAAAAAGAGTAACCAAGTGGATGCCATATTTATGACTAGGTGTGCGTGCGCGAGACTTGTCTGTCAGAAATACATATCTGGTATGTCGTATGTTTTGGTGTGATGAAGCTGTACATAGTGCTGTATGCTGGGGAACTACAGAACCACAGTTTAAATTTCAACAGGTAAATACTTGATATATAATTATCATAAACCAGAGTTTGTGAAGAGACAGAATACTGAAATTTGAAAAGGCTGAAAATAGTTTATAATTGACTGCATTATATACACATATTCAGGGGTTTCAATAACTTTTTGGCCACCGGGGACTCGAGCTTAAATAGGCGGGAGATTTTCTATGTGTCCCTATAAACCTTAAACAATATTTTTCAAAAGTAGCAGGATATTTACTCAAATTTAGTAAAATAGAGAGGGGAATTCACTGTCCCCTGCCTTTTTAATGAAACCCCTGCATATTTCAAAATTCCATTAGAAATGTCTTGTGATGACAACTTTGAAAACCCTGACTCACAGCATCAGATTTTAGGTTGAAATAAGATTCAGAATGTCATTTATTCCTCTAGTTTAGAATTATGAATTTCTTAAACAAGACTACATATTTATGAATACCAGGTATATATCAGATATAAGGATCTCATTTTCATACCCACTATATTTATAATTTACAGATAGCTCCAGTGTTACTATCACCCTCCCTGTTAGAGAGACTTAAGAACAACTTTATGATTGTAGAAGTCTGGGACAAGAAAACATCAGCTGACAATGACAAGGTGGGGTTTAACTCTTTCCCAAATGGCAAATTTTCTCCTATTTGAAAGCTTCTGTACAAAATGAATGTTGCCAAAGATAAGATTTTTGTGCATGATAGCAAAGAAAATATTAGGCAAAAGTAGAAATTGCTTACTATCAGCATTTTCTTCTGTTGTCTCAATGTTTTCCCAAGCCATCTAATAGGGACATCAAAACCAGGTTTCCTGTGGGAGAGGGTTAATATTGATCAATCTTGATGGTGTGGTGAAGCACTATTTAAACTTCTCATACATTTTTACTGACTAACAGCAGTTTTGTGCTTATCTTTGGGCTTTGCCAAACAATATTACAGGTTAGTAGAAAGGAGCTTAAAATATGATTGAAAATGTTCTGGCCAAAGGAGGAAATACTGATTTGGTGTCCTGTTGACCAACTGCCATTGTACATTAACATTTATGTGGACTGATTGAACAATTAGCCAGCAGCCATATTTGCTGTTTTTAATCCAGAATATGAAAGCTCCTTTAGTGATTTACCTTTCAAGTCCATCTTGCTCACTATCACTTAATTTTGTCAGAATTAAGAATAACATGAATCACTTATTCAATGTTTTTTTGTTAATTACACATGAATCATGACGATTTTTGTAATTTTTCAGCTTGTTGGTATAGTTAAGCTGAGTTTGCACCAGTTTTACATCTCATTTAGAGACAAGAGGATTTGCTCAGCTTTATTAAAATCAGAGGTATGAACAATTTTAAGATAATTTTTGAAGATTTATGAAGCTATTCAAGTTAGCCAACATCCATTTCATTAATATACTTTGGTTTCTATATCTTCTTCTAAGGAGAAAGCCTTGAGAAACTTTATAGGAAAAGAATTTATCTGTTTCCATCTATATTTACTACTTCATTAAGATAGATAGTTTTCATTCTTTTTTGTGGTTTTGGAAAGGGTTTAATACATGTATTAATCATTTTAGAAAGAAACCATATCAACATGGATCGACACTTGCCATATAGGATGTAAATATTTTGAAGTTGAATGAACCATAGCCCACCCAACACAGATCAAAATCACATCACAATACAGACTAATGTAATTAAAATTTAGACAATCCGTTTAGAAGTGTTGGTCAATAAAGCTCCTGATTCTATTGTTGCCACAATTGACATAAAATTCATCTTTCTGCATACTAGCTTATTTGTATATACAGTGTTTGATTGTCTATTTGTATTTCAGTACCCGGTAATAGCTGTAGAGAACTATCTGCCTGTAGTGGACCTGTTTTCTGGATCACAATATGGACAAGTGAATGTACTACTGACCATGGGATCAGTGACTTTGACACAATGCATTTACTGTCTATATTATAATTTCAGTACCCTGTGATAGCTGTAGAGAACTATCTACCTGTAGTGGACCTGTTTTCTGGATCACAGTATGGACAAGTGAATGTATTACTGGCCATGGGATCAGTGACTTTGACACAATGTATTTACTGTCTGTATTATAATTTCAGTACCCGGTAATAGCTGTAGAGAACTATCTACCTATAGTGGACCTGTTTTCTGGATCACAATATGGACAAGTGAATGTACTTCTGGCCATGGGATCATCTGAACAGGTGCGTTCTCACAGTAACAACAGTGAAGTGTGTACAAGAGTAGTTATCAAGAGTATCGGCTGAATACAAAATTAATACTTTTGAGCCAGGATCTGGAAAAACTTCCCTTATAGCATTTGAGAACAACATGGTTCCAGATCAGCCTGTGTATACACGCAGTCTGACCAGGAACCATGTTGCTCTCCAATAGCTATTTCTGTAGCAACCATTTGAGAGTTACATGGACAAGTGAATGTACTACTGGCTATGAGATCAGCTCAACAGGTGGGTTCTAACAGTAACAACAGAGACAGTGTGTACAAGAGTTAAGTTATCAGAGAATCAGATTAATACAAAATTATTACATTTTTAAATTCTACTTGATATCAGGTTCAAATACCCTTGGAACCACACACACACTTGCGCTTATCATACTTATATATTTTCATGTATTTAGTAGGGATGGTAACGAGTACCAATTTTACTAATCGAGTACTCGGTCACCCTTCCGATCGAGTATTCGAGTACTCGGATAGAAAAGTCGTCTTTTGGTTATAGTATCGGCGTTTTCCAACATGTTCATAAGCGATCTTCGGTATAAACATCTCTTTAGATGAAAGATCTGTACTTTATTTGAGAAAATTGGAAAATTGTTAGATGTGTGGTGAGAATTACAGAAAGTGCCAAAATCTTTCCATTAAACTCATGAAAATAAAAAAATCTGCAAGTTTGTCGTTATTATCTATCTCAAAAGCGTTCGTAATATTTACGCATGTTGTGAGATATACACAAGTCACTATAGACTTAGAGGGAGGCATTGTTAGACTCTCTTGAATTTATTTGCGTGTAATCGCGAATGATTTGCTTCTTTTTCGAGAAACAAATAACAATATGAGGAAATCTTAACAATAATCCAATAATCGGCTGATCGAATATTGCATTAATCAATCAACTCTAAGGTAAATCTTACGGACGTCCAATTAAAATGCATCACCCAAAATCAGAGTAAGGAGCGGCGAAGGTGCGAAACTTTATGACATTGTTTGATAGCGAGAACAATAGCTGTTGGCACTTGATTACAAATGAGGACAAAATGGAGGAATTAGATAATCGGCGTGCGACCAGGTGTTACATACTCTATCCTTTACACGATACAGTGTTGGAAAAGAGCGATCCATATTTTCAACAACTTGAGTTTGGAAACGAATTTTCATTTTTCTGCTGATATTATTTTTTCCTTCCGATTACTCAGATTTTGGTAATCGATACTCGGACGTTTGATCGAGTACTCGATTAATCGAGTACTCATTCCCATCCCTAGTATTTAGGATTTCATTTGACCTGGCACTGACCTTTATTCAGAACATGTTCATATTTTGCAAATAACCTTACTTATACCCAAATGACTTTTGTCATAGTACTCGGATATAAAAGGTGTGCAAGAAAGTATTACTGAAATATTTATAGGAAAAAGCCCAGATGTGTAATTCATGATAATAAAATCTAAATCTGCGCCATGTCAAATGGAATTTGTAATATTAATAAAAGTAAAGATAAAAAATATAGCATGAATTTTGGAGAATTATTTAGTGACTGTTCATGCTCTTTTATGGATGTCTTACCTGGTAAAAGATATAAAGTTTAGTTCAAATATCAGTTACATGTTAATCATCCTGTCATCTCTAGGTTGCCCACTTGATGCGTATGAAGACAGAGGGAGTCTCTGCTACTGCTGGACCAGAGAGACCTCTACATTACTTAGAAAGGTAAGATTTGTAGACATTTTCCAAATAATGAAATTATAGAGTGATGCAATTTGGAAGGAGTTATTAAGGAAAAAAATAACTGTAGTCATTAATAGGAAATTTGTAGATAAAAGCATAGGAAGTAAGAAAGGGAAAAAACGTTATTTGTCACTTGCATTTTTCCTGTTTCAGAATTTTGTAATTTGAAAATGTAAACATACATTATACTACGTAACAATGTGGATATTTTGCTATATTTTACAGACAAGATCTTCTACACCAGAATGACTCAGTTCCTGCACAGATTGGTACAGAAGTTGTGGGTAAGGCATTTCTCATATATATCATGCTTACAATGACTTAACACATTACCAGATGACAAAATATTAGACTGGCCTGAATTCAAAGATGCCACTGATCACAATTTCAAAAAATGAAATTTTACATGAAGTTTTTTTTCTTGGTAGAAAACATTGTGGAAAATGAAGGAATTGCTTCTAAAAAGTAATTTGATTTACCACAATGTTTTCCAAAGCCTTACTTTGTTGGGCATCAAATGGTGTCCAAGTATAGGAATTGGTTATGGTATCGTAGACTTCTGCCACAAACATGATTAAGATTTATCTTTCCATTCTTAATATTTCTCTGAAAGAGTTATTCGAAAACATATAAAAGAGATTTGAAGTAGTAGTAGTTTAATAAAATCACTGTAAAATGATTTCTGTCAAGACAATTGTGTACTGATATTATTGAAAGTTTGTAGCTGAGTTTGATTCTGACTTTATGCTGTTATGAGAAGTAAATAACATTCCCTGCCCAATTACAGACTCTTAATACATACATTGTACATGAAATCATCTCTATTTGTTTTTGTTTACAGTTGAGCATATATTTGAGATGGTGGTTGAGGGTGTTCAAGGGTTGAATATGTTTGAGAACATGATATGGGGAGAGGCAGACTGTTTTGTACAGTACCACTTCCCTGCTCAACAACAGACCGCACCTCCTGGGGCACCTGTCATCAGACATGGTAGGTTCATCATCAGTGAATCACCAAATATAGACACATTTAGAAGTCTCAATTACTTAAAGTTAGTAAAACAGAAAATATTTAGATAAAAGGAGAATATTCTATCCATGTTTTTATGTCCCCGTATCGAGAGATCGGGGGCATATTGTTTTACTTGTGTCCGTCCGTCTGTCCATCTGTCTGTCTGTCTGTCCATCCGTCTGTCTGTCCGAAAACTTAACATTGGCTTTTTCTCCAAAAGTATCAAGACATACAAAGCTCAAATTTGGTATGCAACTTCCTTTCAATGATATCTATCTGTTCCATGCAGTTTGACCTTGCTCTAGGTCATCCGTTAACCCTTATCAACCCTTTACTCTATGAAAACTTAACATTTTACAAAAATGGCCATTTCGGGGGCATTGGTGTTTCACAAACACATCTTGTTTCAAGCTACTTTTTCAAAGCTGTCAAAACAAGGTAATATTTGGGAAAGTGCACATATAACTGTTAACAGTTACTGTCTATGCTAAGTATTAATAAGCTTAACGATTGAAATATATGATTTATTCATAACACTGCTGTTGAAATATGTCAGAACAATATCAAATGATTCAGATTTATTTTATTCTACAGCTGTTCCCACCATGAAGACATTCCGTACTGCGACGACACTGTGTGTGGCTGATCCTACGTTTAATGATGTGACTCGTCATCGTATACTCCTGCCACAAGGTACGCCTGTACAGCGAGAGCTTCTTACAGCCTGCGCTAACAGCTGGAGTGGAGCTAATGGTCTGCCGTTCGAGTTGTGGGCCAGATATTATCATCCCAATGTGAGAGATCAGTGTATTGCTAAGGTAAGCAAGTTACAAACCTTAAAATATTCCTTCATTATAAGCTTGCAAGATTTGTTTAGGCTTTGAAAATTCTCTGATTGATCAGAAAATCTTAATTTGTGATGTTGAAGACCTTTAACCCTTTCACTGCCAAATATTGACCTTTGAAGGGGTCTCTCACCGCCAAATTAATTCGAAGAAATTTCCAAGAATCGATACCCTGTACACAAAATCATGCATAACTTTTTACTCATTTGATGGATTCCTTTCAAATTTTCAGGACATACAGACAAATTAAGCACCTATATGTGACCAAAATTTAAAGGTTATTTATGAAATGACAATATTTTTTTCTTTTTTATGTTGTGGGTACTCATATATTTGGCTCCCATAAATTTGTCGACTGAAGTCGCCTATGGCAGGGAAAGGTAAAGCGACAAAAGTCGCCTATGGCAGTGAAAGAGTTAAAACCAGTTCAGATACAAAGAAAATAAAGCTAACTGCCCAAACAATACTAGATGCTACGTAATGATAACAGAAGAGCTAATCTGATTTAACCCTTTCTCAAACTGCAAAGTATGTGGGTTGTGTGAATTTGAAAGCTGCTTCTGGATACATAACAGATTTTGATACAGATTGTATAGATTGGATTTGGATACAATATAGCCAAGAGAATATTTAGGCAAAGGTATAAAATGGTCAGGTTGTGCACTTAAAAATGTGATGGCATTCTTTCTTCAGGGTTTATTCCTCTAATGGAAAGAAAAATTACAGGATAGAAAATATGATACATCTTTCTCAGACATGTATTTAGATTTACAAGAAATTCTTTACATCTCTATTATTGTTATTCATATGTACTCTACAATTGACAAAATTCTTTGCCTCGCATGAAATACTTCTTTAATGGGTAGAAATTGTTTATGTGAACAGAATTTAATTCTCTATCTACATATACTCATGAACTTTATCTCAATTGTTAATCTAAAGTTAAATTGTTGCATTAAATTATGATTCCAGTCCAGTCTTCCACTAGCCAAGTTGTGTGCTATGATCACGATGCAGAAGCGAGGAGAGTCATCTGTCCAGACCTTCTCGTTCCCCCTCTCACAGGTGCTGGGTTTGAACACTGAGGAGGACACGGCAGATTCTAAAGCCAAGCCTAAAGACACGGGACTCATTGATATCACAGTACACTACAAGTCTCAAGTCATTCAGGTAGGCAGGAACTTTCTGATGTTGCACCACTTGTATATGAACAAGCAGTTCATGAATAATCACTAGTATTGATTGCTGGAAATGAGACTTTACAACTTTATCAGAAAGAAAGAAAATGCTCATAGCCTATCCCTCATTGTTTTTAATCCTGTTATTTATAAATATGTCAGTACTTTTGATTGTGATCAGCTTTCAATAAGAAGTGAACTATCATGAGTTTTGTTGTCTGACACATTTAATTATCTTTCCTGCAAGATGAATTATATCTCAAAATGTTTTAAAAAATCAAACAAGATTTATATATGAATAATGATGTATAAATTTGACTATGTGTACATATTTTAGTGAATCCCAGACTGGAATTATGATTTCAGAATGATACGAGTGTGGCTGCAGCCAACAAGAACTTGACGGGAGCTCAAGTATGTATCAGTGTAGGAATACTCAAGGCTTGTGGATTAAAGGTGAGTTGATGTATATCATGCTTAGTTAAGTAGTTAAGTATTAAAACATTTTTATTTAACATACAATGAAATGGAAGCTAAAAACTTACATTAGACCTCCTTGATTCTGCATAATACTTCAGTACTCTGACCCAATGTGTTTGCCATTGTGAAGCCAAGATCAACCTTCCCTACCTGGGATTGAAATATCTCTGAACTTTTTCATTGTGATGCTGATGCTCCACCACGGACATCACATGTCATACTTGATGGTTCATGATGCCATATTGGTTACCAATTGTAATTAGGAGGTTGAATATAGAATAGTGATAAAAATAATAACTTACTTTGATATTCTGTATGCCAATGCATCAATATATCCATGGAATATAGTTTTTCACCTGCCTTTTTGCAAAGAAGCTTGTAGAAAAATTTTGACCATATTTTCTTATTTCATGTGTGTATTCCTTTTGTCAAGATTGTTCTTTGTTACCAAGGACATGATTGTCAGTCTCATATATCAGGGTCATGCCAGTAGAAATGATGATACTAGGGCATTGATGTTTTAAAAATGTGTCAAAGCTTGGATCTGGAAAAGAGATTCTACAGCATTTCACATGATTCCAGATTACCATGTTTCCACATTAACCTGACACAAAGTGCAGTATGATCAAGATCCATGTTGCTCTTGAAATTTCTGTCTGCAACATCTGTAAAGTCGAGCAAGTCAAAATTTTGTTATCTAGTTATTATGGCGTTTACCTTTCCCAGACAGCATGACAAAATAAATTAAATCAACAGCAGAAAGTGAGTATGTTAAAGCATAAAAAGCTTTAAGAGATAAAGTGAAATTGCTTATTATCAGCAATTTCTTCTTTTCTGTCAATGTTTTTACAAGCATTTCTTTCTCAAAACCAGATTTTGTTTTGGGAATGGTTTAAGATTTCACACCACGAATGTTTGTTGTATATGTGACCAGGCTGCTGCAGAAAGTTGTGCCCATCTTGACCACGGTATGCAGTACCCAGCTGAGGTGGGTGTTAACACATATGTGAGGACCAAGTTATCCTTCCTGGGTAGTGAGGGGGAGAGGATCACCAGAACCATCGCTCGATCATTCACACCAGAGTTCTCACACTTTATGGATTTTCCATGTCCGTTGTTATGGACGGATGCAGATTCTGACGCCCTCTGTCTGGCAGAGTTACTGGAGACTGCGGAGGCTGTGTTTGAAGTCTGGCATCAAGTACCTGGTATATCTACAGGTACTTACTTTACAAAATTGACATTTCATTTATGTTTCTAACAACAGCTACTTTTTGATAATCATGTGCTTTGACAATTAATATTGTGAGTCTCCAAATTTGCTGTATCAAAGTGAGCAATATCTAGGGTTTATTCGAAACTACATTAAGATGGTGATAAAATATTACGTAGTTTAATTTTGACTACATGTATATTGCATATGTCGATTCTCTTAAAACATGCATATATTTGTTTTGGATATCTCCATCATTATTCTACATCATTCCTTCATGTACATTTAGCTCATTTGTTACATGTTTACACAGATTTAGACCAGCAGTTGAAGGCCCTCACCACAGACAATATGTCAGGCAGAAGGTTGATAGAGAAAACAGGGGATGTATTGTTAGGATCTACAACTCTACCTTTAGTCACTCTTCTATCTCACAGGACAGGTAAATAAATTATGTATGTATCTCTTGTCAATTCACCATCCATGTGTGGATGTATATTGGTCATCCCAGTCTGTCCCAATGTACTTACAAATGTGAACGCAACTCCTCATACATTTATGTAAAGATTTGTATGAAAATTTTACAGAATGTTCCTTAATCGCCTGATCTTGTACATTTAGGCTGGGTATCGTCATATTACGCTACATCAATCACAGGAAAACTCAATGCAAAATGTGATGTAAATTGTGATTTTGACAGGCTTGCTTTAGAATGACTAAGAAGCTTTTGTTCAGATTCTGAGACTGTGGAATTATTTTACAACATGATTATTAGTCCCCTACCGGTGTTCACACCGGAGGGGACTATAGGTTTGCCCTCCGTCTGTCCGTCTGTCCGTCCGTCTGTCCGTCCGTCCGTCCGTCTGTCCGCTCAAATCTGGATCCCGCGATAACTTAATAACTAAGCAAGCGTTTTTGATGAAAGTTGGTATATGACTAGATGGCAATGTGTAGATTATGCACATCATTTTATTTTTGTTTTTCGACTTAAATTGAGGTTGCTATGGTTACAGAAATAGTGAAAATATGGCCAAAAATGGGATCCTGCGATAAGATAATAACTAAGCAAGCTAGTTTGATGAGACTTGGTATATGACTATATGGCAATGTGTAGATTATGCACATCATTTTATTTTTGTTTTTAGACTAAAATTGTTGTTGCTATGGTTACGGAAATAGTGAAAATATGGCAAAAAATATTGGATCCTGCGATAAGTTAATAAGTAAGCAAGCTAATTTGATGAGACTTGGTATATGACTAGATGGCAATGTGTAGATTATGCACATCATTTTATCTTTGTTCTTTGACGAAAAGTGCGGTTGCTATGGTAACGGGAATAGTGAAAATATGGCAAAAAATGGATCCTGCAACTTAATCTATTATTGATTACCATATTGAGTCAATGTGAAGCCGGTAGGGGACTTTATGTGTTGCATACAACACCAGATACTTGTGATTCTCTACCTTGACCTTTAGGAGAATCCAAAATTATTTCAACATTACATAAAACCAATTCATCTCTATTGTCATTAGGTATCGCAGGCTGGTTCCCAGTTAATATCCCAGTATCAGAGTGGAGACAAGGGGAGACTGAGAACCAGTCTAATCAAAGTGATGGAGGTACTCATGGTTTACAGAGAGTGGGTGGGGGTCTGGAGCTGGCCATCAAGTTTGCTCATCACGAGGATAGAGAGAGGGTGTTACACGCAGCTAGAGGTGTGGGCTGGTCACCGGTCGATCTCGATATAGAACAAGATGAGTGGGAGAGTGAAGGTACGAAACATGCATGTGCTGGTAATTTAGATAAAATTAATGACAGATGCAGGGAAAATGTAATTCTTCCCCCTAACTATTCTTCCACCTAAACCTGAACTTATTTAGAGTACAGATCTGGCTTGTTAGAATGGGTACAAAACTGATCGAGAACTGAGAGGGGATTTATTTGCTGCGAAGTTCAAGAAAAAATCTACTGGCTCTACAAGATATCTTGTACCAGGAGATGCTATTTTTTCCTAACAAAAGTTTGCGTTCCTGACCATGTTGGCTTGATAGTGAAAAAGGACAATAATTCAAGGGCATATAATTTGTTTATCAAAGAATTGATTCAAGTATAAATAATGAGACGCACTATAGCTAGTAGGAATTGTAGAGATACTCTTTGTCAACCTGGACAATTAACCTTTGTCATGCTGATCATGTCATATTCCTGTTGTTAACAAAGCTTTGGCAGGCAGTATAGACTAGGGTCAGACTGCACAGAAGTGCAGTCTGATCTTAACCTGTATATACTACCTGCTTTCTCCTCAATTATTGTGACAAATATTAGTTAAACTTCTTGAAATATCTCTTGTATTGACAGTTTGTTTTGAAACATTTTTTAAGTCAGCAGGACAAGTGTTAATTGACACTGTTTGGTGTATATTACAGATGAGGACAATAACAAGTACCACCATATCAACATTACTATAGATCATGTCAACTTTCCACTACACAACGCTCTTATTGCTGGACAAAATACACTGGATAAAACAGCCAAGTGTTATGTTAGATACAAATTCTATGATAAAGGTAAGAAAGAAATTGAATCAGATAGAACAGAGGCATTCTTAATTTGTTATTTTGATTCTATACCCCATATTTGCTTAAACTGTCTCAATAAGATGATTCTATAGAGTACCCATAACAAAAGGCTTAGTAAACAGCAAGCAAAGAGTTTTGAAAAAAAAAATACCCATTCTTATGGTAGCTATTAGTTTATAGTCCTCTAATATCCTTGATGTTTATTTCAAATTTTATCTGAATGTAATAATAACTGATCCGAGGAGTATCTTGAGTAGGGTGGTCACACTTTTTTCCAAAAGTATTCCAGTCCCTACAAAATATTTACCAGCTTAGAGAGAATATTTAGAGAAACATAAAACTGGTTGAATTGTGAAAATCGGACATTGCGTTATGGAATAATGCTTATTCAGATTTTTACAAAGGGGAGATAATTCTGCCGAATTACGTTATTGTTTATTTTTCAAAGAACTTCAACAAATTATATATCATTTTCAAGGTCTGAATGAGAGGAACTCAAAACTGCTTACGTTTTTAAAATCGGACATTTAATAAAATAGTTACACCCCTTTGAAGTATTACAAAGGATGAAATTATTCTACCAAACATTCTAGTTCTTCAATTTCTACCCAACAACAGTTAAATAAATATTTGTTACATTATTTCAACCCTTCCTTGAACAAGACATGATTTTCACGATCATATATGAACAGGTTTTGGAAAACATTGAGACAAAAGAAGAACATGCCGATAACCAACATTTTCTCCCTTTGTGTAAATATTTTCTGCACTTCGTTGTTCCGTGTCATTGCTTCCGATAAAAACAATATTTTACGACATATCAAATAGGAATTCAAAACAAAAAGAAATGATTTAAACTTTCAAGTGATCGATTATTAACATTATATCTCTGGTTCGTGAAGAAATAGGCTTTCAAAACATTGACCCAAAAGAGCACCATACATTTGAACATGTCCATTTTACAACCTTTAAATTCAATCTATTTTTTGGCTGCCTCACCCGTTTCCGAACAAGACCTGGTTAGACCTGGTTTTGACGTCCTGAACGGATTTTATTGAAGGTGAAAAGATTGAGGCGAAAAAATCTTATTTTCTTTTACACTCATTCTGTCGCCTGTCACAGCTTTCGAGTTGGATGACCATAAAGTTTTACTGTTTGGGAAAGGGTTAAATAGATGTTTAGGAAGCCCATGAGAAACGCCGATTTTGTAAATCCCTTTGGACTGAGCACTAAGTGCTCAAGATGAGCTATTGTGGTCACTCACCGTCCGTCCGTCCGTCTGTTCGCCCATAAATCCTTGAAACACCTCCTACTCCTTAACCATTGGGCCGATTTTGACAAAACTTTACAGGAATATTCCTTGGATGACCATATTCAAAGAATGTTCGTGATTTTTTGATTCGTCAAAAAATATGGGCGTGGCAGGGCAAGGCTTATCGAACTTTGAGAAATCATGATTTCATTCTTAACAAATCAACCATTCGGCCAATTTCAACCAAACTTTGCAAGAATATTCTTTGAGTCACTGTCGTCAACATTTATGAATAAATTTAGGATGAATGGAGTTTAGACAGAAATTATCGATCAATCACGGGGAATTGAAAAACACTTCCCATTGTTAAAGCCTTTGCGCTTGAATGCGCTAAGCTAAAAGCACAAGATGTTTTATTATTTGAATAGATAGGATGTTGAAGAACATATATAGGCTTTTCTAGGCTTTTCTGCCGCCTAGTTCTTGCCATTTGAAGCCGAGTAAAATGACCTATTTTGAATACCTATTCATCGACTCATAATTCATCGGTTCATTGTATTAACATACACGGATGAATAGATCTATTTTCCCTCTTTAATTTGATATAAGATTTATAAAAATCCGTTAAGAAATGGCAGTGCCAAAGCAATTTTATCACACATACCCACGCGTCCTTCTAATGTAACAACCGAGTTCAAACAAAGAAACGCAGAGTTGACCCACCTTTTCAAATAGAGATTTAACACGAAAAGAACGTGTATAAGGTAAAAGTATTTTATCATAATAAAATATAACTATTTAGCTTTAAGTTTTTACACACTTTTTGGCAATTTAATGTGTTATTTAGGCTGAAAATGTCGTTTGTAAATTACTCGTTTTTACATAGAATCAGATAAAGGCAGTATTTTTAACACGAGACTGTGACCACACTATCTTGAGATGCTGTTCCAATAGGAATCATGAATTGTGTAATCACAAAATGAAATTCATTTGCTCTTTCAAAGTTTTCCTCATCACAATTATCATGCCCCAACATTCAGGTTGGAGTCATTCATCCAAGTCAAATATCATTATAAGGCTTTTAAAGAAAATGCCACAAATAATCAGCATTTCCTTCTTTATTCCCTAATATTTTCTATTCTATAACTGACAGATTGGCTGATTTCTATCTACCTTTATATTGTCATCTGCAATGACTTTCAAAGCACACAAATTATTTTAACCCATTACCAAACGGCAAATTTTTTTACTATTTCAAATTCAAAGATGATGCAGACAACAATTTCAAGTTAATGAAATTTTTGATTTTTTGGTCTTTTTACGTAGAAAACATTGTGGTAAATGAAGAAATTGCTTGTTACAAGCAATTTCTTCATTTCCACGAAGTTTTCCAAAGTCATTATCTTGTGGGGAGTCAAAAGGAGTCACTGTGTGGTAATGGGATAAGAGATTGTTGATTAGGAAATGGTTAATCAAAATGTGTTGAAATCTGCATCTGTTTGTGTATTACAGCTGCTGTGATGACGAAGCTGTCATCTCTCACAGTCAACAGTAATGGTTATATAACGTCACAACCCAGAAATAAACATGATCTACACATACCGGATAGCTCCATGTTTAGATGGTAAGCGTATACTGATTACTTATTGTCGCTTTTCAATGAAAACCTTGTAACTGCAGCTTAAAACAAGCTGCAGTTACAAGGTCTTTGTTGAAAAGCGACATTATGTTTCTATCAATTTCGAGATCAAATTCTGAGTTCAAATTTTAAAGTGTTTCAGACGCAATTTATCAGACTGTCAGAATGAACTCTTTAATAGGGCAGAAATTATTGAAGGAAATAGAGAAAATTTCATTAACATTTTTATGCCCCTGTATCGAAAGATCTGGGGCATTTTGTTTTAACGTTGTTTGTCTGTCAGTCCGAAACTTATCATGAAAACTTTACATTACTGCGCGAACCATTTCAGGGGCATTGGTGTTTTACAAACACATCTTATTTAAACATCTTTTACACTTAGGAGCTTCAAAAGGCATCACTATTGTGGAAAAGGTTAATCAGTTCTTGAATTACAAGGGACATACATGTATATGAATTAAAGTCTGATTAAAGTATAATAGTACCGTATAGCACTTTATTTCTGCGGGGACTTTATTTCTGCTATTTCTGCGGTCCTCATCGGCACCGCAGAAATAAAATCCGCAGAATTTTAACCCTGAATGTTCAGGTTGTTTTCAATTTTAGTCAGTACAAGGACAAGTTAAACAGTAACCCTCTGATGCAAAGCATTCATAAAAATGAAGGTTTTTTTTCATTCAAAAAATGATGTAACTATAGCTTTAATTAAGGTGTAGATAGGGCATTTTTGTTTATCCATAAATGAATGATTCAACTAGTTTGACTGATTGGTAACAGTTTGACACATCTTTCTTTTCACACCTATCTGTATACAGCATTGTTTCCCATAACGCCTTTATAATGTAGATACTGGTAAATGAGTGGGCTTATCCCTTTACCCTAACGGAGTAAATAGAAATCGTCTTTCAAACTATGTCCGACACTAACTAAAACTGATTTGATAGCGCAGAAATAAAATCTTTGATTTTGCAAAATGAAAGACCGCAGAAATATGTTCCGCAGAAATTTAACCCGCCTGATTTCTTGAAAAACCGCAGAATTTGGACCCCGCAGAAATAAAGTGCTATACGGTATGATATAAGTAGCAAAGCAGATTCCAATGCTTCATAAAAAACAATGTTTCTTCTTGGAATACTTTCAAACTGATTGTATGTTGTAGGTACTTGAGAGAAGAAAAGCTTGAGGTTCAGGTCTGGGTGAGTTATGGCCACAGAAGTGAGGATCAACAGCGACCTAAACATAGAGACAAGTTGATTGGTACATCCTATATCACGATGGACACCTTGTGTGATCCACGACGCAAACAACATAGAGTCAGGTCTGTCAGATTATTGACTTACATGTCTTGGTACAACAATGGTTTGAAATGAAACCTTGGTTACTTATTCACTTCTTTAGTATGATTTAACCAGGTGTATCTTTTGACAACTTTTGTTCAACAGACAACCAATGTGTTTGATTTGCCAAACTCAGAACTTTGTTGATAACATCCGCTAGTCCTGCTTTTGTTTCAATCCTTGTTTGACTAGTATCCTCTCTGATAACAAAAGTAATTTGTTGTTCAGCAATGGAGAATTTTTCTATGACTTTTATTTGTCACCAAAGGTTGTCTTATACTGGTATCATCTCTGCCCATATTTATGTCCTTGTATCCTTGTCTCTTGTTTGCATGGCTTTACTAACTTGTTTATTTTCCCTGATTACAGTGGTATGTACCCTCTATACAAGCCTGGTGCTGTTAATCTGGGCGGTGGATATATCCGAGCACATCTTACAGCTAAACCACAGTTTGGTAGAGATGGACAGGTATGTAAAATGGATTATGAATTTAAGTATAATAAGCTTGACACTTTGACATATAGGGAAGCTGTTCCCCTCACTTGGGTTTCAGTGTTGGCTTAACATTTTCCAAACAAAAAAATTATAAGATGGTCCAGTTTGACAGGAGTTGCAGATGACAAAATAATTGGTCACATGTAGAAAAAATGTTTGTTTTGGCATAGAAAATTCTGAGGGAAAAGGAAAAAATATATACTGAACACATTTGATACTAGATGACTATAACGGTATTTACAATTATAGTCACAACTTTAACAGCATGAGGATGATATGCTATTAAAGCAGTTTTAGAATGAAATAAAATTATCAAATATTGACACTTTCCCATACATTGACGCTTTTGGACGCCCCACAAAATAAAGGCTTTGGAAAACATTGTGTAAAATGAAGAAATTGCTTGTGACAAGCAATTTCTTCATTTCCCACAATGTTTTCTACCAAGAAAGACCAAAAAATGTTTGGAAATTGTTGTCTGTAACACCTATGAGTTTGGACTAGGCTAAAATTTTGTTTGGTAATGGGTAAAATGCAAAACATACAATGTTGTTTTACAGTCTGAGAGACAGGAAGGGTTGATCACTATAGAAGGAGAGGATATTGATGTAGACTATGATCCGAATGACAGTTTTCATCAGATTGTTAGTCATAAACCAGCACCGGTGTCCGAGAATGTGGACAAGATGGAGGTACAGAGTGAAGAACGTGAGGAGAACGAGGAGAAGGGATCAACATTTACTGTCATGATACAAGTAGAGAGGGCACTACATCTACCCTTAATGAGGGATAAACAAAAGTAGGTTGAATGTTGTTAGCTCACCTGAGCACGAAGTGCTCGAGGTGAGTTATTGTGGTCACTTTTTGTCCGGCGTCCGTCCGTCCGTCCGTCAACATTTGGGGTGTTTACACTCTAGCATCCACAAAAGTTACTCAATCTTGATCAAACTTGGCCAAAACAAGTACGATCATAAGTTCTCGAACAAGTTCGATTATGGGCCTGATCGGACCAGAAAGTGCGGAGTTATCTGCCCTTGAATGTCAAAAAATGCTGATTTTAAGTTTGTTTACACTCTAGCATCTACATTTATTGATCAATCAAGACAAAACTTGGACATTATGTTGGAGACCATAAGATCTTGGATGAGGTCAATTTTCAGTCTGATCTGACCAGAAAGATGAGAGTTATGTGCCCTTGAATTGGGCAAAATTGCCACTTTTTTGTTGTATTCAAAAAAGAGTTAATCTAAGGGAAGGAACTCTGACACTACTTTACTTCAGTATAAGTAGAGTTATCTAGTTTGATAGAGGATATAAATAGATTCTAAGGGAAGGAACTCTGACACTACTTTACTTCAGTATAAGTAGAGTTATCTAGTTTGATAGAGGATATGAATAGATTTACACTCTTATTAACCCATTACCAAACAACAAAATTTTAGCCTAGTCCAAAATCATAGGTGTTGCAGACGACAAGTTCCATTGAACAAAATTTAACATTTTTTGGTCTTTCTTGGTAGAAAACATTGTGGGTAATGAAGAAATTGTTTGTCACAAAGTTTTCCAAAGCCTTTATTTTGTGGGGCATCCAAAAGCGCCAATGTGTGGGAAAGGGTCAATCAAGACAAAACTTGGACACAATGTTGGGGACTTTAAGATCTCAGATGAGTTTGATTTTCAGTCTGATCTGACGAGAATGTTGAGAGTTATGTGCCCTTGAATTTGACAAAATTGCCATTTTTCGGCTGGTTTCGACCTTGTTTACATTCTAGAATCTACAATTATTGATCAATCTATACAAAACTTGGACACAATGTTGGGAACCATAAGATCTCATATGAGATTGATTTTCAGTCTGATCTGATCAGAAAGTCGAGCGTTTTGTGCCCTTGAAATTGACAAAATTGTTGTTTTCGGCTGTTTTCGACCTTGATTATACTCTAGAATCTACAATTATTTATCAATCAAGACAAAACTTGGATACAATCAGGGTTACAGATTAGTGGAGGTGAAGAAATACTAACATTGTTTTTTCGAATTCAAATCCTATGTTGTGGGTACTCATTTGAATCGTCTCGACGAGACGATACAAATGAGTACATGTACCTACAACATAGGGTTGGATGATCACTGACAGCATTATTGCAGTTTGAAAAGTCACCACCCCCTCTTATCTGGAGCCCTGTACAATGTTAGGCACCATAATTTAGATCTTGGATGAGTTAGATTTTCACAACCTTATTGACCATAAGTTCTTTTTCAGTCTTAAGGTAATAAATTTTAATTGAATTGAACAAAAGTGTTGCTCATATCATTTAGGTTCAGGTGAGCGATATAGGACCATCATGGTCCTCTTGTTTGTTAATCTATGTGCAGTTTACATTTTTTCTCTCGATAACAGCATTGCTTGACAAATTACACAACTTATACAGGAAATTGCAAAAAATGTCTTTAAGGCTAATTACAGCAAAGCAATTGTAATTGGTAATTGCTTGATATTTAAAATTATATGCATTCAAAACATTGATGAGGCTACACTGTAGGTTGCGGGTATCAGGACCAAAGGTTCCTGGGTTCAAATACCATCTGTGACATGGAAATTTTTCTGAACAAAAAAGTTCCCCCACTTTGCTCCTTTTTACCTAGGTGTATGAATGGGTACAACACATGTGAGAGTTAAAGTTGATATGCTGTGGCTAGCCATAGGCGCCAAGTGTTCACAACTGACTTGGAACTTGATGATTGTGGTGTTAAAGTGTAGTCAGTGAAATTTGCCTGCAGATATGCAGACTTTAAATCCATAACTTTACCTTAATTTATCATGTATTGTAGATCAGAAGACTACATGCCCAACACATATGTATCCTATCAGACGGCAGAGTGTACTATACCATCATATACAACAGTCTTCCATAACTCTGACAACCCAGTGTGGGATCATGAACATGAGACTAAACTCACCACAGATATGTTAGTACTGGAGAATAAACATCTTGTGTTTAAAGTCTGGCATAAACCTGATGGGGCTCCTAAAAGTCCTGGTAAGTTGGCTAGAGAACCTGATACATGTACCTAGTCAAACATTCAAGCATATCCTATAGTAAAAGTAAAGACTGTAATAATAAATCGTTGAACATAAAAAACACATATACCTCACGATAAATGACAGAGCATCTCATTCAATTAGCATGGGCTGCTCTGCCAGGTCATTTATCGTGAGGTGTACAAATCTTGAAATCTACAATATAAGATTTGCCTACTAGTGTTTGACCTTTTGTTTTGATTTATTTTGTATCTGATAAAATTGTATAGTCTATACATAAAGCAATGTGCAATCACTTACAATAGCTTGATTTAAAAAAAAGATTTTTGTTGATCAAAAAAATGACCCTGCTCTTTATTCTTTAACAGTATTAATTTATTTTGTAGTATGATGCGACTGATTGAACATGAAACATTATTTGTTATATATTGTAGACAAGTTGACAGATCGTGTGTTGGGTTTTGTGTCTGTAGACCTGACTCCCCTCAACAATGGTTTACAACAGATCTGTGGCTGGTATAATGTAATGGACTTTAATGGACAAGTCAAGGGACAGATTAAGGTGAGGGGATTTTAACTTATTCCCACATAATGATATTTTGGAAACCCCACAATATAAAAGGCTTTGGAAAACATTGTGGAAAATGAAGAAATTGCTTGCGCCAAGTCTACCCAGAAAAACAAAATAGAATTTCATTCACTTGACATTGTCGTTCACAACATCTTCAAACATCTTCACAAGTTTTTGTGTCTGTTAATGGGTTAAATGACAAAGTCAGCCAGATAAAACACTAAGTCAGAAGTGAAAAAATCTCATAATATGATATGCTTGTTGATCTCTGACTAAATTGTTCACTCATATCAAGCCTACTTTATTTGCTTTCTGCTTTTTAGCTCACCTGAGCACAAAGTGCTCAAGGTGAGGTATTGTGATCGGCCGTCGTCCGGCCGGCCGGCCGGCCGTCCACAATTTCTTTAAAGATCTTCTTCTCCCAAACCAGTAGACTAATTTTCTTGAAACTTGGCAGGAATGATCCTTGGGTGAAGGGCTTTCAAAGTTGTTAAAAAAATTTGACTCCATCAAAGACTCTGGCTGCCGCGGCATGAGAAAAGGGGAAAATAGCCAACTCTTTTAAAAATCTTCTTCTGCCTAACCAGTGGGCCAATATTCTTGAAACTAAACATGAATGATCCTTGAGTGAAGGGCTTTCAAAGTTGTTAAAAGAATTTGATTCCATCAAAGACTCTGGCTGCCGCGGCATGAGAAAAGCGGAAAATAGCCAAATCTTTTAAAAATCTTCTTCTGCCTAACCAATCAGCCAATATTCTCGAAATTTCACATGAATGATCCTTGGGTGTAGGGCTTTCAAAGTTGTTAAAAGAATTTCATTCCATGAAAGACTCTGGCTGCCGCGGCATGACAAAAGGGGAAAATAGCCAAATATTTTAAAAATCTTCTTCTGCCTAATTAGCAAGCCAATATTCTGGAAACTTCACATGAATGATCCTTTGGTGAAGGGCTTTCAAAGTTGTTAACTTAAAAGAATTTGATTCCATCAAAGACTCTGGCTGCCGCGGCATGAGAAAAGGGGGAAAATAGCCAAATCTTGTAAAAATCTTCTGCCTTCAATTAGTTGGCCAATATTCTTGAAACTTCCCATGAATGATCCTTTGGTGAAGGGCTTTCAAAGTTTTTGAAAGACTTTGATTCCATCAAAGCCTTTGACTTCCGCGGCATGAGAAAAGGGGAAAATAGCCAAATCTTTTAAAAATCTTCTGGCTTACTACATGTAGTGGGCCAATATTCACATGAATGATCTTTGGATGAAGGGCTTTCAAAGTTGTTATAAGAATTTGATTAATATCAAAGCTCTTAGTGCAGTGGCATCAGAAAAAGGGTAAAAGAGCAAACACTTTTGAAAAGGCTGAATTTTGTTTCATTCTTTTGAAAAACTAAGGAAAAGGGGCTTTATTGCAAAATTCTTAATTTGCTGCTATACAGGTCAAAATGTTTATTTCAACAAGGCAGGAAATTTCAGGTGAGCGATCTAGGGCCATCATGGCCCTCTTGTTTTACTCTGTGTGAGTGAAACTGTGTTTTAGATTATTAAAATCAAAATAACTTAAGAAAAGCCTTAAAACTGAGATAACAATCTGTCATCATTTCCTCAATGTCACAGCTAATCATTATACAGTGCATAGTCAAAGAATATCAAGAATGTCAGGTCAACATCATATAATATGCTGTAATTTCAGATTAATGTGATCCCGCAGGAGTCTGTGATGACAGGACAGGCAGCATCATGTGATAGTTACCCCACCCACTCCTCATTCCTGTCTCTCCCTGTGTGGGGGAACCAGCCTCTCTCTGTACAGCAGGACATGCTGTCACTGCCCAGCTTCGGTACCCAGCACATCACCAGCCATTATGACCAGGTGAAGCAACATCATGAGATGTTACAGAGACAGTTACAGGAACACATACAGCAGTTTTTACGTCAACAAGAAGAGTCCGGGGTCACTGACGTGTCGGCACCGTCATCACGACATCAGACTGGTGTGTCGAGCTCGGCGGTGACCAACGTGACACAAGGAGTGACCGAAGCCATATCGTCAGTACAGAGAGAACCATCAATACACTGGCGTCCGTCCTGGCCTGATATGAGACAAGAAGAGTCAGCCTCTAGATCCTATCTCTTCTCATCACTCAGGTTAGAGAAATCATTAGTTGCCTATCTCTTTCCCAAACAAGACCTGGTTTTCTCGTCTCTTTAGAAATGGTGTGGGAAAGACATGGAGAAAAAAGCAGAAGATGTTTATGAGCAGCAATTCCTGTATATATGCAAGATGCAAAATTTACAGAAATCGGACCGATACTTTCTGAGTTATGGCCCCTGATTTGACCAAATTTCAAGAAAATCGGATTAACAATTTCTGACTCATGGCTCTTGATTCAACAAAAATGCTTGGCCGAACAAAAGTGGTGGCGGGGGTATTTTTATCACCTTCAGTGATAGATTTCTAGTTATAAACAGGAGAAAATTTACTTACCGTTGTACAGAAAACATTGATGTAAAAGGATAAAACAGTGGTTACTTAACAAATGTCTACTGTATTAAGAATTTAGAACAATAATTCATGAAATGATACTGTCATGAATGTACATTACATGCTATTTAAGTTTGTATTTATTCACAGTATCACTTCTTAAGTTGTCTTAAAATTCCTCTTGCCTAATGAATGTTGTTTATACTTCAACAGGAAGAACCTCCAAGATTTAGATGAAGTGACCAGTAAGTTGAAGAGCAAGTTAACGGTGACCCCGCCGTCTGTGATACCGTCCCAGTTTCTGGATAACCCACGACTCACCACCGAGTTTGACATACCAGTGTCCGGTCATCCGGGACTTTACCCTCTCACATCTACACAATCTACCATCTCGTCATTCGAGTTACCGAAGAGTCGGAATGAGACACCGAGAGATGAGTTAGCGTATACAGGATCGCAGGGTGGGGAGTCATCTAGAACGGCTGTAGATTCTGGGGCATTCTTGTCTACAGAAAACTCCAACGAGAAATACGATGATTCTGCCCCCATCTCACAGCGTAGTGTAGGTGACAATGTTATAGTGCCTGTATCTGGTGTTACACCTCGCGAGTTTCTGATTACAGCTGATAGTGGCATAAACCAGTCAGCCAATAATTCTAACATTGATGAACTTGGCATGGGCTTGACGATCTCTCCGCGTGAATCACATGATCGAAAAGACCAGTACGCAGAGTCTGGAGGGTTTATGTATAGAAATTCACCGCGAGATATTAATGCATTTACACCACGAGACAGTGGAAATACTCCACGAGATAGTCGATCTTCACCCAGGGATTTGTTGAACTATCAATATAGTGATAAAAGTGAACAAAATAACAATGCTAAAAGTGAAGCTCAGTCTGTGGAGAGTTTAAAGAAGTCTGACCCCAAACAGATGAGTATAATACAGGAGTTCCCTGAACATGATGGTAGTGGATCTGAGGACGAGGGGGACAATAAATACTACCATCAGTACCGGGATATGTTAGATACACGCGAGATGGAGGAGGGACGAGATGATGACGACATCGAGGAGGAAGAGGGAGAGATTGTTGTGCCAAGGAGAATTAATGATGTATCAGGGAAGTTTTCACCAGTAGGGGAGATAACTTCATTACATGGAGACACGAGTAACACTGTGCCATATGGAGTGACCTCCCTGTACTCTAGTAAACAATCAGTGCCAAATAAGGATAGAGTGAGTGTTGATACTAGTGATCATGATTCTGAACATGAGATGGAGCCTCGAGCTTCACTAGAGATGACCAGTCAACATGCTGTGATATTTGATGAGAGAGATAGCTGGTTATCTGACTCGGATAAAGAAGACGAAGGTGATAGTAGAGTGGTCGGTTATCAGCTGACTCACCAGACTGGACGACCGTTACGTCCTAAACCACAGAGACAAGATTCAGATACAGGCTACAGTTCTCGTGATAATGTATCGGAGAGTTACCTCACCCCGAGTGGTGCGGGTACAAACTCGGAGACAGACATGTCCCGTCTCCACGAACATGAACACTGGGATCCGCGTGATGTGACAGAACCAGCTGTAGCCAGGATGAAACATAAACTACTGTCTAATGTGGAGCTAGAGTCTACAGGGGGAAGTTTTGGTCTGAAAACAGACTCCGGTCATCACAGTAGCAAGATATCATCCGCGGAGAGTCGACATACGAGGATGTCCTCCGTACCATCAATAACTGAGTCATACGAACAGGAAGAGGAAAACAATCACAACAGACAACATCACTATCCTGATGAATCAACACAGGTCAAACCAATTTCAGCTAGGTCTGAAGAACTGACAGATTTCTTTAATTCAGGGACAGTCAATCCTCAACAACCAGATGATGCATTTGACTCGAATTCTGAACTAGATACATTCAGCCCTAGAGATACACTAACTGACAAACAAGATGTGGATCTAGATGATATCTTGAGTAAGAATCAGGCCCACATAGATAAGTATAATAGTGACAATGATAGTGGTCCTGACATTCAGGTCAGTCAAGAGGATGTTGATTCTGATCAACAACACTATGATGAAGCAGATAAAAATGTGCCAAATTTCTTCATGCAGGAACAAGACATGGCAGAATCACTGAAGACTCTAGAGTTACTGAGTAATGAGGTAACATTGTCATTATTGTATTGAGGGAAAATTAATTTATTCAAGTACTCTAGGATTGAGTGATACAATTTTAACAGAGCTACAAATAAGAGGGGAAATGGCTTTCAAAATGCAAACTATCTTTCAATGTTTATTAAACTCTATATAGTGGGTACTCATAAGCATTGTCTCCTTTTCAGTGATACATTAACAAAGCAATAAAAAAGTTACATATTTTGTAATTTGATTTCTTTTAAGGCTTAAATGATCATGACAATAATTATATCGTTGACAGTCTGAAGATCCAGAGCAGATAAAGGAGAAAGCCTCGGCTGCATCAGAGATGGTGGCAAAGTTGACAACACAAGACAAGTTTAAACAGAATAAGCCAAAAACACGACTACCCACTGCAGAGGAGACCAAGAGAATTGCCAAGATATTCTCATCTAAATTCTCTGGATGAAGGGCATATAACTCTTGATTAAGTGTTTAATGAAATAGTGCTAGAAATATCAGAAATCATTGACATGTGATGCCCGTTCTGGCTAAATATGAACAGCTAGATTGTTGTTATTTCTCTAAGTGTCTAATTTTGAAAGAAAATAGAAAGACTTCATATTTATGTCTTACATTATGTTCAGTTGAAACTGACATACTGTCAAAAGCACAACATATACTTACATTTAAAATGTTGAAAATAATTCTAGTAGTGCCTTGTGAGAAGCAGAATTTGTAGGTACTACCCATAAAGATCATTTTCACTTCTAGGAACTTTCAGTTTGAATGCCAGTGACAGTGAAGAATTAGATAAGAAGCATATTTCACAAAATGTTTTCAACCTTAGAAACAATATACTGGTACTTCTTTCTGTGTCGGTATATTTTAGATTTGTTAAAGGGTAAACTAAACTTGTTAGAAGATAGATCGTATTGGATATTAGGATAGATTCATGATAACCAACTCATCAAGTCATAATAATTTGTGTTAATGTCAAGACATGTTGTTAAAAACCCTTTCCCAAATGCCGAAAAGTTAGGGTGGTCCAAATATGACAGCTGATTCAGACGACAGAATTGATGTTGATAAAGAGGGAATTTGCATACAAAAAAGCCAAGAAAATATTGAGGCAAAAGGAGAAACTGCTGGTTATCAGCAGTTTCTTCTTTTGTCTCAATGTTTTCCCAAGTGTTGTCTATTAGATATGTCAAAACCAGGTCTTGTTTGGGAAAGGGTTACTGATATACTTGATTTATATCATAGCTACAGCTAACTGTGAATATAGGTACCTTTCCCAAATGGCATCAGATTTGCATGTTGGACAAGTAAATTATGGACCATACCTCTTCACACATTTGGTCTGTAGCTGTTATATAAATTTTACTCAACAAAAGAATCTGCATCGTTTGTATGTCTAGTCATATGTGTATATGTATATGTTATGTGTATATGTTTTTACTTGTAAAACCGTGAATATGAATACCATGAAAGGTGTGTGCTTGGCCAAACAAGAGCCGTCAGAGACGGACAATGCTCCCCGAATAAGGCATTGTCACAATAAATGTATGCCATGCAGAGCTAACATAAAGCTAGCAAATGTTAAGCCCCCTTTTTGCATGACATAATTTTTATAACCAAATTTCACATAGTTTATTGTCTAGGGCATCTGATTTACTACTCAAATATGAAAATTCATCAAATTCTGACCATTAGACTAGGAGAAATTAGAGAAAAACTATATTTTACCTTAAGTCCCCTTTTCCCATGACGAGGCCTCAAATCCAAAAACCGGGAAAAGTACATCGGCATTATGTCATAGGGAGTTCACATGGCAAGTTTTATTTTATTTGGCTCAAGGGTTATGGAGAAATCACTTCGGACGGACGGACGGATGGACGGACGGACAGACAAAGCGGCGACTATATGCTCTCCCTTCGGGGAGCATAAAAAATATCAGATACTTCAAACTGACCTATGTATGAATTCAATTATTATTTCTTTCTTAATAATTGATTAGCCATTTCTTAGCAATTGATTATGGTATCTGGAATTGTACACTTGTGAATTTATGTAGCAGTGGAAATTGACAAGGGTATACCTCACCAATTTCCTTCGCATCGGATGACCTCTGGATCTGCAGTGTTTGGTAGAAAATGATTGAATACCTTAATAGTCAAATAATTATGAAGGATGACAAATCTGTCTGTATCACACACACAGATTACTTTATATGCATGTACTTGTACAACTGTTAACCCTTTCCCAGATGACAAAAATTGGGACTGTTCCCGTGTTAAAGTTTCAGCAAATGACAAAAAGGGCATTGATGAAGATGGGATTTGCATACATTATAGCACATAGAAAATATTGAGACAAAAGGAGAAAATGCTGATTATCAGCATTTTCTTCTTTTGCCTCAATATTTTTCCAAGCAATTTAAACAAGGGGCGTCAAAAGCAGATCTTGTTTGGGAAAGGGTTAAGCATTGGATTTATCGGCATAACATAACCCCACATTAATTCATGACTTGTGTTTACAACAAAGCTAACTTTCATTTATTTTATGTGTTTTCATATGGTAGCTGATCAAAGAATTCTTCCGTCCATTTGGAAATCTAGTTTATTATTTCTCATATACCTTCATTATACAACCATCATCAATCATTTGTAAATATGACTCGCAGTTCAGGGCCACTTGCATAAAGCTAGTTGAAATGTCAAAATTTTAGGGTGATCCTATTTGAAAGCTGTTGCAGATGACAAAATGAATGAGATGAGATTTGTGTATGACATAGCTCAGAAAATATTGAGACAAATGAAGAAACTGCTGATTATCAGCAGTTTCTTCATTTGTCTCAATGTTTTCCGAAGTCTTTTCTATAGACTTCAAAACCAGGTTTTGTTTGGGAAAGGGTTAAGCTATGTATTCATCTTTGTTCAACTCAAGAGTTTACTTTTTAACTTGTTTTATGCAGCTTGCCTTCAGTGTTTACCAATATAGATATGACTTTTGATGTAAGAGTAAATTTACAAGAAAAAAGAAAAGATCTGCAATTAGGAAACTGGGCATTGTTGGTGAATAGTTAGTTGAGCTCTGAATAAGACTCCACAGGCCAATCTTGGTCTTTATCTGTTTCTCTGGATATGACGTTCCTTCAGAAATAGCTTAATGAAAACATCAAGGAAAAAAAAATACTGATAATCAATAATTTCTCCTTTCCTTATGATATTTTACAAGATATCGATTTTGCTGTCTATGCTGTTCAATAGACCATTCAAAAATCCTGTTATCTGGGATACTCCACATGTGCTTATTTTGAGAATATTTTCTGCTTTTACATGTAGACTACTGTATATAAAGACCTGCATCATGTACATTCCAAACTTCCCCTATTTTGTAGTATAAGCTTTGATTATTTATATTGTTAACATAGTCCTCAATATTTATAAACATATTTTCATATATGGTGGAGTTGGTTTCAATTTCTCTGTAACCTTCATCTGGCAGCTTATGATCTCACTGATAAGAAACATTCAGACTGATCCTATTTTTTACAAGCAGCTGTAGACAACAAAATGGATATTGATCCATACAGGATGTATGGAAAATATGTATGCAAAAGGAGAAAATGCTTAGTATCAGCTTTTTCTTTTGCTTTGCTCCCAAAATCTTTCTATCATTTATGTCAAAACCAGGTTTCTTTTGACAAATAAAAACATCATTTAAAACTAGTCCAAATGAGAGATTATGAAGAGGAGAAAATTCATCTTGAAGCTGAAAGATCAGAAAACACCATAAAAAGGATGAACTTACAATTTTCGTCTACCACACTAGACCAGTCTAGAATTCTTTGTCCGATAAAGAGTTGATCTAGTGAATGTGGAGCGAGTAAATGTGGGACAAAGTTTAGAAAAGGAAGAGACAATCACAACAAACAAATAAGCTTTTTTCTATCTTTAATTGAGGTAAACCAGCACTACTCCAACAAAATCTTGTAATGTGGATTGTTGAATATTTCAACTCATTCCCACATAATGATGCCTTTCAACAACTCATTAGATACAAGCTTTAATTGGAAAATAAAGAAATTGCATGTGATAAAAAAATTCTTCATTTCCCAGGACGGGAAATTTCGTTCATTGAAAATGTTGTAAATTGGACTTGTTTTGATGTCTACCAGAGTAAGATGTTGAAAATATTTAGGGAAAAAAAGAAAATGTTGATAAAAAGCATTTTCTCCTTTTTCCTGAATATTTTTTGCACTGTAATTTACTGAAATTCAATTTTTGATAACCCACATTTTGTTTTCTGTGTTAGCTTTTATAATGTACCAGTATAAAATTCCCACTTTTTCCAGCATTTTCTTCTTTTGCATTAATGATTTCCAAAGTTTTTTTTCTGTCAGTCACAAGGCTTCAGTTTCTTGGAAAGGGTCAAAGGAATTGGAAAAGCTACAACACAACTCAAGTTGATGAAATATGGTAGCTTTGGTAGGAAATTCAGATCAACCCACACCAGCCAACTTTAAATAAAAGAAATATATCAAGAACACTATTTTACTTTCATCAAAGTGCACAGAAGCACTTCAAAACTTGTTAACCATTAAACATGATATGTACAATAATTGCTATAAATAAAATATAGATAAATATCACAGATATTGCTAATGTAAATGACGATAGTCTGTTGGCCTTACAGCCAGTGGAGCTTACAAAAATATCAACACAACAATGGATTGCAGTCACTGTTAAATGATTAAATGATAAACACTTTCCCAAATAAGACCAGGTTATGATGTCCATATAAGAAAAGGATTGGGGAAACATAGTCATTTTCTCCTTTTTCCTCAATATTTCCTGTTATATTTTCAACTTTAGTTCCTTTATTAATCCCATGCAATATTTTCAAAAGTAGCAGGGGGATTATTTCCTAAGAAGGGTGGTCTTCAACTGCTTCTAATAGAAACAGTCCAAAATTTTGTCGTTTGGGAAAGGTTTTTAATAAATTAGAATACAATATACAGATTGTTTCTGAGCTGATTTCAGCTAAAGAGTGACATAAAGCTTTACTTTGATATCCTCTCTCTGTGTGTGGATAAGAAAGTGTAAGGCCAATATCACTCGCCAGCGTAATAAGAAATGAAATCACCAGATATCTAAACAAGCACAAAATGATTGGTCTTGCAAAAGCATTACAACACATCAATAAAAAACATTTTGTAATAATTCTTATTTCAAAACCCTTTGCCAAATGACAAAAACTTACGGTGTTGGTCCAATTTGAAAACTGCAGCAGATGACAAAATTGATATTGACAAAGATTGGATTTTTCATTTGTATACAATATAGCACCAAAAATATTGAGGCAAAAGGAGGAATTGTTGATAATGAGCATTTTCTTCTTTTGCCTTAATATTTTCCAAAGCCTATTCTATGCAGAGATAAACTAGAAAGACCTGAAGGTCTTGAGTCGCTCCACAGGCCTGAATTTCTTTTAATATTGAATCCAAGTTTTGACTAGATTTTTTAATAATTGTGGTTCTAACAGCAAAAACAAAGTCAAAAGCAGCAATCATGTGGTCAATGCAAAAAGAAAGTAAATGATTGACTAATATTTTAGGGATGTAATAGAGACGGGTGGACGGACGTTTTGGCCACGGACGTTTTGGACAATCTTTGAATTTGGGGTTAGAAAACATTATGGTTGGTGAAGAAATTGCTTCAATTCAATGCAATTTCTTCATTTTCTACAATGTTTTCCAAAGCATTTAGCCTTACTTCCCAATCCTTTTCTACAAGGTCCTGCTTGGGGAAGGGTTATAAAGAATAACATGTTTCCTCTGAAGGCCATGAAAATTACACTGGTCAAAACTAAAGGCCACAGCTGACACCTGCAGAAGATGGCAGTAGTTGTATTACATAACATTTTGTAAGATTTCTCTCCCCCCCCCCCCCCCCCCCCCCCAATTGCTGGTATTTGGCATGATTCCCTTTACAACTGTAACCCTTTAATCAGTTCAGTTCTTTTTTACACTTCATGTGTGTCTTAAATCCCTTTCCAAACAAGATGAAGACTGTTATAAATGATTCAAATAAATTAAATACATTTTTGAAATGGTTTTGACGTCAACATTAAAACACTTTATGAAAACATTGAAAGAAAAGAAGAAAAAGTTAAGCAATTTCTCCTTTCCACTTAACACTTTCAACATAATTACACTCAGAATATCTTATTTTGACATAGTCATTTTGTTAACAGCTCCAACTTAATTGAATCTATAATTTTGAGGCTGATTGATTTATTATTTTTCATGCAACTTACCAATTTTGATATCTATTGAGCTTTTTGTTACTGATAACAGTTTTACTTTATACTTTTGAACAATAAAGCTCTTTCCCAAACAAGGCCAGCTTTTGATGTCCCTAAAACATTGAGACAAAAAATGCTGATAACCAGCATTTAGAGGAATCAGCGCAAAACTATTGTACCTACACATTTTTCAGAAATTTAAAATGTTGTATTTTCTGAATCTTTAGGGAGGAATACATCATGCGTTCTAATATTGGGAAAATTCAAAAAGTATTTAATCTCTTTAACTTTACCCATTATGCAACGAAAAAAGGCTTGTCCAACTTGAAAAAAGTTGCAGACGACAATTTCAATGTGATAAGATTTAAAAATTTCACAACTTTTTGGGTAGAAAACGTTGTGGGAAATGAAGAAATTGCTTGTCACAAGCAATTTCTTCAATTTCCACGATGTTTTCCAAAGATTTTATCTTGTTAGGAGTCAAAAGGGTCTTGTTTGGGAAAGGGCTAACTAGTGATGTGAGGTAATGGGTTAAGTTCCGTTACTTTAACCCTTTCCCAAACAAGACCTGGTTTTGACGTTCCTGATAGAGTAGGCTTAAAAGAACATTGAGGCAACAGGAGAAAATGCTGATGATCAGCAGTTTTTCCTTTGACCTCAATATTTTCTAAGAGTCTTGATGATATCACAAACAAATCCAGTCTTCAAATTCGATTTGTCTTCAGGAGCAGCGTTTTGAATCTAATTTTTTGCCATTTAGGAAATGGTTGAGAAAGTTATTTGTTTTTTTCCCTCTCCTATAAAATTTTAACAAGAGTGCCATCGTCACAATATACGCCGCCACTTATAAAACTTGAGACAAAAAAATGACATTGACAAGGATTTATAAATTTTCACTGAAAAACCTGTAAAAAATTGTGTTCACAAAAAGATTTTTATGAATATCCAGTGAAAAACCTGGAAGGAATTGCGTTCACAAGGCTAAAATATCATTAAGCCCCAGAGACTAAGATTGAAGGGGGCATAATTCAGGCAAAAATCAATGAACACAAAATCCTTACTTCATGCACATCTACCAATTAAGGTAATAACATCCACCAAGTTTCAGCCCCAGAGACTAAGTTTTAAGGGGACATAACTCTGGAAAAAATCAATGAACCATAAAATCCTTCCTACATGCACATCTACTAATTGAGGTGATAACATTGAACAAGTGTCATTAAGATCCAGCCAGAAACTTAGGAGGAGTTGCGTTGACAAGGCTGCAATTTCAATAAGCCCCAGAGACTAAGATTGAAGGGGGCATAACTCTGGCAAAAATCAATGAACCATAAAATCCTTCCTTCATGCACATCTACCAATTAAGGTTATAACATTGACCAAGTTGCATTAAGATCCAGCCAGAAACTTAGGAGGAGTTGTGTTGACAAGCCTGCAATTTCAATAAGCCCCAGAGACTAAGTTTTTAAGGGGCATAACTCAGGCAAAAATCGACGAACCATGAAATCCTTCCTTCATGCACATCTACCAATTGAGGTGATAACATTGACCAGGTTTCATTAAGATCCAGCCAGAAACTTAGGAGTTGCGTTGACAAGGCTGCAATTTCAATAAGCCACAGAAACTAAGTTTTTAAGGGGCATAACTCAGGCAAAAATTGACGAACCATAAAATCCTTCCTTCATGCACATCTACCAATTGAGGTGATAACATTGACCAAGTTGCATTAAGATCCAGCCAGAAACTTAGGAGGAGTTGCGTTGACAAGGCTGCAATTTCAATAAGCCCCAGAGACTAAGTTTTTAAGGGGCATAACTCAGGCAAAAATCGACGAACCATAAAATCCTTCCTTCATGCACATCTACCAATTGAGGTGATAACATTGACCAAGTTTCATTATGATCCAGCCAGAAACTTAGGAGGAGTTGCGTTGACAAGGCTGCAATTTCAATAAGCCCCAGAGACTAAGTTTTTAAGGGGCAGAACTCAGGCAAAAATCGATGAACCATAAAATCCTTCCTTCATGCACATCTACCAATTGAGGTGATAACATTGACCAAGTTTCAAGAAGATCCAGCCAGAAACTTAGGAGGAGTTGCGTTGACAAGGCTGCAATTTCAATAAGCCCCAGAGACTAAGTTTTTAAGGGGCATAACTCCGGCAAAAATCGATGAACCAAAAAATCCTTCCTTCATGCACATCTACCAATTGAGGTGATAACATTGACCAAGTTTCAAGAAGATCCAGCCAGAAACTTAGGAGGAGTTGCGTTGACAAGAAAAGTGGACGGACGTACGGACGGATGGACGGACGGACAGACGGAGAAGATGACGCCAATATACGTCCGCCTCCGGCGGCGTATAAAAAATGTAGTTACAATAGTTTTGCACTACGCTCTCGAATATCTTTTTTTGCCTAAAAATTTTCTGTGCTTTTTGATACATAAGTTTTATCTGTATCAACAAGTGCAGCAGCTTCCTTATTGTGTACCACCTTAAAAAATTGTGTGGCTTAACCATTTCCCAAACAAGACCTGTTTTTGATATTCTTAAAAGATTAGGTTTTGGAAAACATTAAGGTTGTAAAAGGAGAAATTGCTGATAATCAGCACTTTTTCTTTTTGCCTCATTTTTTTTAGCTATTTTGTACACAATTCATTTTTTAGAAACATACCTTTTATCTTTTGCAACAGCTTTCAAACTGACCTATCATAAAATTTCTCTGTTTGGGAAAGGGTTAAGTAAATTGTACAATATAGATGAGAAAACATTGAGTTAAAGGGAGAAAATGCTGATTATCTGCAATTTCTTCTTTTGACTCAAATTTTTCAAAGTGTTTTCTAAAGGGGGCATCAAAACTAGGTCTTTGGGAAAGAGTGAAAAGTATGTCTGTGAAGAAACCACACTGTGCATGCAAAGAAGAAAAGTATAGAATCTATCAACTTACAACAACACAGCTTAATCATCCATAAAATCTTTCAATGAACAATCAAAAACTTTTCACAAAGATGTGTTCATGTCCCATGTGTGTTTTTATTTCATCTATAGCTATTTCAACTTATATCACATTTGCTTAAAATATTGATACAAATATCTTCAAACAAAACAAATATTGCCTGCACTGTGACCAACAACCTTTAGAGACACTCACTCCCTTCCAAGTACACCACTAACTAGTGACCCTCACTAACCTTTAACCTTTTCACCCATTTCACACTTTACTCATTTTTAGCATTAGCTTCATATCATTATCCATATAAATGAGCACATAACTCAGGAAGTAAAATTTGGATCAAGCTGAAATATACACACTAGCAAGATCTAACAGTAACCAACATTCTGCACAAGTTTTGTCATCATTTGTCAATAGTTGAAGTTGTTAGGGAGAAAATGTCATTTTTGACATGCAAGGGCAGATAACTCCAAACTTACTGGTTCAATCAAAATTATTTGAAGGAATCTGAAAGAGGGTCACCTAAGGATCATTCCTGTGAAGTTTGGTTGAAATCCATCCAGTACTTTCTGAGAAGAAGATTTTTAAAGAAAAAAGTTGACGACCGGACGCACGCACGCACGCACGCACGCACGCACGCACGACGGACACAGCGCCATGACAATAGCTCGCTGGCCTGAAAGGCCAGTGGAGCTAAAAAAAATACACCTGTAATAAAAACTGAAATAACAAATTACTTACTAATAACAAGATGTGTTTGTGAAACACAAATGCCCCCGAAATGGCCATATTTCTAAAATGTTAAGTTTTCGTAGAGTAAAGGGTTATTAAGGGTTAAGGGATGACCTTGAGGAAGGTCAAACTGCATGCAACAGATATCATTGAAAGGAAGTTGCATACCAAATTTGAGCTTTGTATGTCAAATACTTTTGGAGAAAAGGCAAAGGTTAAGTTTTCGGAGTAAAAGGTTAAGTTTTCGTAGAGTTAAGGGTTGATAATGGCTAACGGATGACCTTGAGGAAGGTCAAATTGCATGAAACAGATAGATATCATTGAAAGGAAGTTGCATACCAAATTTGAGCTTTGTATGTCAAATACTTTTGGAGAAAAGGCAAAGGTTAAGTTTTCGGAGTAGAAGGTTAAGTTTTCATAGAGTAAAGGGTTGATAAGGGTTAAGGGATGACCTTGAGGAAGGTGAAATTGCATGGAACAGATAGATATTATTGAAAGGAAGTTGCATACCAAATTTGAGCTTTGTATGTCAAATACTTTTGGAGAAAAGGCCAAGGTTAAGTTTTCGGAGTAGAAGGTTAAGTTTTCATAGAGTAAAGGGTTGATAAGGGTTAGGGGATGACCTTGAGGAAGGTCAAATTGCATGGAACAGATAGTTATCATTGAGAGGAAGTTGCATACCAAATTTGAGCTTTGTATGTCAAATACTTTTGGAGAAAAGGCCAAGGTTAAGTTTTCGGAGTAGAAGGTTAAGTTTTCATAGAGTAAAGGGTAGATAAGGGTTAAGGGATGACCTTTAGGAAGGTCAAATTGCATGGAACAGATAGATATCATTGAGAGGAAGTTGCATACCAAATTTGAGCTTTGTATGTCAAATACTTTTGGAGAAAAGGCCAAGGTTAAGTTTTCGGACAGACAGACGGACGGACAGACAGACAGACGGACACGAGTAAAACAATATGCCCCCGATCTCTCGATACGGGGGCATAAAAAACGTCCAACAGATTGATTAATGCACATTGAGCATCTATAATATAACCTTTTCCAAAACTCAGAATTTTAGACTGGTCCATATTTTCTCCTTTTCATTCAAATCAGTCTTCTATGGATGTTCAAACTAGTGCTTGTTTTGGAAAGTCCTCCAAAAATAGTTTGTGGGATGCACAAATCGCCTACCTGAGAAGATAAAGACTAAAGTACAAAAGCATGTATTACATGTAGAATATGAATAGTTTTCTTAGCAAATAAATATAAAGCCAAAAAACATTAAAGATAAAAAAAAAATAAAAAAAAAAATGAAACACGGATGCCCCCAAAATAGCAAAATTTTATGTTTCGTTTTCGGACAGACAGATGGACTGCTAGACAGACAGGAGTAAAACAATATGCCCCTGATGGCAAATAAACAAGATGTGTTTGTGAAACATGAATGCCCCGGAAATGGCCAATGTTAACTTTTCCGATGGCCAGACAGACGGACATGAGTAAAACAATATGCCTCCAATCTTTTGATATGGGAGCATAAAAATGTGTGTGTATAAGTAATGTTTTGTAGATCTACAAAGATGATAACATATCCCATTACCAAACACTGACACCTTTTGACTCCCTTAAAAGAAAAGGCTTGGGAAAACATTGTTGCAAATGAAGAAATTGCTTGTGACAAGCAATTTCTCCATTTGCCACAATATTTTCTAGCAGAAAATGGAAAGATTTTTAACATTTCATCAACTTGAAATTGTCGTCTGCAACATATTTGAAATTGGAAAAGTCCAAAAATTTGCCGTCTGGTAATGGGATATTGAGACAGATAGGTACCATATACAGTACAGCACGAATGTTTTTTTGCATATTTTAACAGATCATCGCAATTTGATTGCGGGTGGAACAACGCGATGGTCGTGATACAAGTGTTTTTCAAACCGAATCCATCCAAAATCACTGTGATATACCCTTGTGATTTTCCATTCGACCAACGTGAATCACATTGATTTGTCTGGACAAGCTTAGACTATATCTGGCATTTCCACTCCGCAGGTGGAAAATCGCAGTGATCACTGACATTTTCCACCCGCCAACATGATTCACAGTGATGTGCGGAAATTGAGAGTAGAAAAACATGATGGTCACGATAGAAAATCACCGTGATTTTCCATTGGAATGTTTTTTATGTCCATGGTGGGCTAGTGTTTTAGGCAAAAAACATGCGAGCTGTACTGAATACCCCTGGATAAGCACATGCCTGCTTATGAATACAGTTGTTTCTGGATGATCATATGAAAGCCCAACATTTTAAACTTGATCAAATTAACCCTTTTCCAAACAACAAAATATTAGGGTAGTCCAATTTGAAAGCTGATGCAGACAACAAAATTGATATCAAAGAAGATCTAGTTTGTGTGTAATACAGTTCAGAAAAGGTGGCAAATGGAGAAAAAGATGTTTTCAGCATATTCTCTTTTCTCTTGGAAATGCTTTGTATTAGGGACATTAAAACTGGGAACAGTTTGGGAAGGGACTGTTTTTCCCTAAGATGTTTATTTAGCATATTACGCATAAAAAATGTTTCCTTTCTGCTAATTGACTGCTTGTTGCCTGTAACAACTAGATCTAGCTTTGATTAAGAATGATTACTATTTTGATATCTGGCTAGGTTTATCAATGCACGGACATACAAAATACTAGGTAAGGACGGATATCACGAAATAATAAATAACTAGACAGTCCTGTCGGCCTGGAAGCGCTCCACAGGCCTGATTGTTTGTCTTGTAGAATGCAATTTCAAAAGTTCAGGCTGCGCAAACAAGCAAATGCATGACCAAGCTGAAAATTACAAGCAAGTAGGATCGTATGGTCAGTAAGATTTCTGTGAAAGTTCTGTATTGATTACATGTAGTTAATATTTAAATGGTTGTTAAAGTGAAAATAAAGCCGAAAATGGCAATTTTGTCAATAACAAAGGCACATAACTCATATTAAATTCAGATCAAGCTGAAAATTATACCATGGCAAGATCTTATAGCCACCGACATTCTGTACAAGTTTTGCCTTGATTGGTCAATATTTGTAGTTGCTAGAGTGAAAACAAAGTCAAAATAGAGTCGAAAATGGCAATTTTGTCAATTGCAAGGGCACATAACTCATGACATAAAATTCAGATCAAACTGAAAATCATACCTAGGCAAGATCTTATGATCACCAACATTCTGTACAAGTTTTGTCCTGATTGGTTAATATTTGTAGTTGCTAGAGCGAAAACAAAGTCAAAATAGAGTCGAAAATGGCAATTTTGTCAATAACAAGGGCACATAACTCATGATGTAAAATTCAGATCAAGCTGAAAATTATACTAAGGCAAGATCTTATAGTCACCAACATTCTGTTTCAGTTTTGTCTTGATTGGTCAATATTTGTAGTTGCTAGAGTGAAAGCAAAGGCAAAATAGAGCCGAAAATGTGATTTTGTCAATATCAAGGGCACATAACTCATGATATTAAGTTCAGATCAAGCTGAATATTATACCAAAGTAAGATCTTATGGTCACCAACATTCTGTACAAGTATTGTCTAGATTGGTCTATATTTGTACTAGCTAGAGTGAAAACAAAGTCAAAATAGAGCCGAAAATGGCAATTTTGTCAATTTCAAGGGCAAATAACTCATGATGTAAAATTCAGATCAACATGAAAATTACACCAAGGCAAGATCTTATAGTCACCAACATTCTGTCTAAGTTTTGTCTTGATTGGTTAATATTTGTGGATTTTAGAGTAAAATTAATGTCAAAACCAGCTATTTTTGACATTCAAGGGCAGATAACTCAGGTTATTCTGATTCAATCCAAATTCTTTGAAGGAATCTGAGAGAGGGTCACCCAAGGATCATTCTTGTGAAGTTTGATTGAAATCCATCAGATAGTTTCTGAGAAGAAGATTTTTAAAGAAAAAGTTTACGGACGGACGGACGCACGACGGACACACCGCCATGACAATAGCCCGCTGGCCTGTCGGCCAGTGGAGCTAAAAATTATACAAACACATACAAAATCAGTACTATCTATCACATTCTATCCAAATATGTCATATTTTTTAAATAACAAAATAAAAATAGGTAACAATAATTTAGACAATGATTCTCATTGCAATGTTAAAACTTAACACCTTATATTGAGCCCACAAAACATACATGTACAATTCTGATATATGATTGACAAAAAATCTTGATTGTTACATCAACATTTTCTGAGCACACTAAGAATTTCTCTTTGTAATGTTCTGATTTTGAAATAAGTGCTTTGTGACAGTGTGCTGTAGTTATTGTCTTAACCCTTCCCCAAACAAGACCAGGTTTTGACATCCCTGATAGAAATGATTTGGGAAAAGATTGAGACAAAAGAAGAAACTGCTGATAATCAGCAGTTTCTCCTTTTGCCTCTATATTTTCTGTGCTGTATTTTTACACAAATCATATCTTTAACAACATATATTTTGTCGTTTTCGGCAGCTTTCATATAGGAAAAGTCCAAATTTTGGCCGTTTGGGAAAGGGTTAACCCATTACCAAACGACAAAATTTTAGGGCAGTCCAAATTGAAAGAGTCTGCAGACGATAATTTCAAGTGAACGGGATGTTTAATTTTCTGGTCTTTTTGGATGAAAAACATTGCGGGAAATGAAGAAATTGCTTGTCACAAGCAATTTCTTCATTTTCCACAATGTTTTCAAAAGCCTTTATCTTTTGGGGAGTCAAAAAGAGTCATTGTTTGGGAATGGGTTAAAAAGGTATTCCATCCATCATTAGCTACCCAACACTTCAGCTGATGGTATACCCTTGTCAATGTCTGGGCATCATCAGTGGCAACAGAAACAAGTGCATGTCGAATTGCGATGCAATACAGGAATCCCCCACCGGATAACAAAAAATCCTTTCTTATAAAATAGCTCCTACTTACTAGATCTATAACTGTATACAAAATTTGCAGTTGCTAGCACATTAGGTTTTGGACAAAATGTCCCAAACAAAAATATAAGGGTAAAAACAACAAAGGGCAATAACTCAGAAAGTGGGTGTGGCAGAGTAACAATTCTTGTGCATGACACTTCTCCTCAATGAGATCTATCAGTGTATAAAGTTTAAAGCTGCTAGCACTTATGGTTTAGGAGATATGTTCCGGACAAAAATGTAAGAATAAAAACAACAAAGGGCAATAACTCAAAAAATGGACATGGCAGGGTAACAGTTCTAATACATGACACCTGTGCTTAATGAGATCTATAAGTGTTCCAAATTTGAAGTTGCTAGCACTTATGGTCTAGAAGATATTTCCCGGACAAAAATGTAAGTGTAAAAACAAAGGGCAATAACTCAAAAAGTGGGCGTGGCAGAGTTATGGTTCTTAAACATGACACTTGCCCTCAATGAGATCTATAAGTGTTCCAAGTTTGAAGTTGCTAGCACTTATAGTTCAGGAGATTTGTTCCGGGCAAGAACGTAAGGGTTAAAACAACAAAGGGCAATAACTCAAAAAGTGGGCGTGGCAGAGTAATAATTCTTAAACATGACACTTGTCCTCGTTGAGATCTATAATTGTACAAAGTTTGAAGTTGCTAGCACTTATAGTTTTGGAGATATGTTCCGGACAAGAATGTAAGGGTAAAAAAAACAAAGGGCAATAACTCAAAAAGTGGGCGTGGCAGAGTAACAGTTCTTGAACATGACACTTCTCCTCGATGAGATCTATAAGTGTACCAAGTTTGAAGTTGCTAGCACATATGGTTTAGAAGATATAGACCGGACAAAAGTGTGACAGACGGACGGACGGAATCGAGCAAACCTATAGTCCCCCAACCGGTAACCGGTGGGGGACTAATTACAGAGATACAGTACCCTTGTTGATTTCCGTTGCCACTAATGGATCTGCAAAAAGAGTTTATCATGGCTGCACCTCTAATTTTTAATATCAATACAAAAATAATTTAAAATCAAATCTAACCCTTTCCTTAATGACAAAAAATATGGACTATTAAAATCTGAAAAACAACAAAATGGATGTTGAAGATAGGATTTGAGCAATATAGGACAAAATATTTAGGCAAAGGAAGGATATGCTTTTTATCAACATTTTTTTCTTTCACCTAAATGTTTTACAAGGCTATAAGGAACATCAAAACTAGGCCTTGCTTGGGAAAGGGTTAACTTGAGAACATTTTTTATTGTCATCATCAAGGTACTAATCTATTCCCATAGCCTAGTCATTCAGCGTCCATGAGAGTCGGCCCTGTATACTGCTATGATTGTCACTCAACATGGAGTCTCATGGTCCGAGTCTTCCTTGATGGCCTTCAAATCTCGCGTGGCTGCAAAGACAAACAGAATAGTTTAACCCTTTTCCAAACAGCAAAATTTAAGGATGACCGACTTCAAAGAATGCCACAAATGACAAGATGGGTGTTACTAAAGATATGATTTGTGTAAAATATGACATAGAAAATATTGAGACAAAAGGAGAAACTGCTGGTTATCAGCAGTTTCTTCTTTTGTTTCAATGTTTTCCTAAACCCTTTTCTATTACTTAGGGACGTCAAAACAAGGTCTTGTTTGGGAAAGGGTTAAACTAGTACTCTTTTCACAGATAATGACTGGTTATAAATATATGATGATATTTTAACCCTTTCCAAAACGACAATAGCGTGCTTTAGCTTTCCAATTTGAAAGCTGCTGTAGACGACAAAATGAGTATTAGCAATATTATTTGTGTAGCTCCCAAAATATTGAGGCAAAAGGAGAAAATGCTGATTATCAGCATTTTCTTCTTTTGCCTCCATGATTTCCCAGGCAGTTTCTATTAGGGAAATCAAAATCAGGTCTTGTTTGGGAAGGTGTTAAAATACATTGTACACTGATAGAAAATTCTGACAACAATTATTTTCTTTTTTTTCTTATTTTCCATAAACATCTATCCTATATGCCATATCTGTCATTTTCTAATTTTTGTTGCCTCTGCAACCCTTTTACTTCTGCATCAGTACTAGTACCAATGTGAGTCCAACGTAAAGTCCAAGAACAACCTCAACTACCACAGATCAAACTTGAAACCTCTTGGTTGCAAGCCTGGACAGAGACAACACTAGCAATTGTAACTTAATTCAGTATACTCCAATTCACGCCCCTTAAAGATTAATTCTTTACTCCTAAAGAAATAGAAAGACAAGTTAGAAATGCAATCTAGATCTACTATAAGTTTAATCTATGATTATATTGGTACAAGTTGCTACTAGAATGTACCAGAAGTGAGCTGCTATATATCCTGTCAGTATCTGAAAGAGATGTCTACGATATTAGCACTTTTCAGATAGTGAAGTGTAATTTGAATGAATGTTTGGAATGGTTCACAAATCCCAGTGGCGGATTCAGAGGGGGTCCTGTAGCCAAAATATTTAATTTTCATGCAGAAATTCAGCTAAATTTGTGTAATACTAGGAAAACGAACCCCCCTCTTTGAATATTTGAACCCCCCAAACAGAAATCCTGGATCCGCCGCTGATTCCAAACACATCTGATATACTCTCAGCCAATAAAAAGCCTTCTAAAATGGTATGTAACCAAGCTAGGGAAGCATCTTTACCACGCCCAATTAATTGTCTGCCAATCAAAATACAATATTGAACATGAAAATGGTGCTGTCCGACTAAGCATGACAAAATGAAGCAAAACCATTTTGTAACCATCTTTTATACTGAATATGAGGGGAGATGACGCCCCAGGTCCCCTACTTTGATCAGCGCATGCTATCCTGTCTGTAGATTTCCGAAAATTGAATGATAAACAGCCTGATATACTGCTTCCTGGTTATTCAGAAAGCTCACAAACTGTTTGACATCGGCCAACGTCAAAACACTTTAATATTAATTCGTATCTGCAGATTTACTCTTCAGATGTGATGCTCTATTTTCTATCATTGTAAGTAGCAGCCCACAAAAAAATTGCTTGTGCCGCTTGAACACAAGAGTAGAAGTTACTCTATCCCACTATTCTGCATAAGTCACATCTTATTTTCATTTATTACGGTGTCATTCCTTGCTCGACAAAATATTTTGTAATACTATTTGCACCACGGATTTCGCGGACATTGCAAATTTAAACAAAAGTGTAGTCAAACATTTTCACAAAACATTAACATTAATTATGTCACATACATGTACATGAAAATGTCAGCAAATTATCACAGTATTGTGTGCTACAAGAAGGTGCGTGTTTGATTTCATTATTATTGCGAAAACCAGATCATTTATCGAATTTGCGTTTGTCATCTTGGAAAGTGACGTGCGCCGGGTACCCCTTCTACAGACTCCTTTTCATTCGATATTTCGTAGGAATATTATTGTTTTGCTATAAATTGTATGTTAAACAGTGTTAAAGTGTTTGAATTACATACTGTGTAAATTTGAAATCAATTGGACGTCGCATTTAGAAAATAATTAAAAAGTCCCATTTTTTCTGGGACAACTCTCGTACAGCCTTGATATTTCACATGTGGCTACCTGTAACCAAGACCTATCATTTGGGACCATGACCTTTAGGACCTTAACCTTAGGTCATGGCCTACTTTTTGACCTTAAAAAACTTAACCCTTGCCTATATCTTATGCTCTATTAGATACATCCTTGGTCTTTGTCGTTATTTTATAGACAACGATACCTCCTGCCAATGATTTTTTTTTTTTTTTATTTTTTTTTTTTTTTTTGGGGGGGGGGGGGGGGGGGGACCATGACATTTTACCTTGACTTAGGACTTTGACATTTTCTTTGTGACAGGCTGCCATTTAGGCGAGGTTCATTGTTCGTGGACAATTCTATTTGAACAGTATTTGAAACATGTTGTGGAGGAAGGAATATCTAAACATGGATTCCTGTCATTTTTCTTACAACAGCTTATCCCACTCTGATTTACAATTATCCATCCATTGTTGGGAGACAAACGTCAGAAACGATAATTATTTATTTTTACTGCGATGGGTTAGTGTTTTAGGCAATAAACATGCAGGCTGTACTGTATATTTACTAGTGATATAATCTAAAACATGCTGTACATGCAGGTTAACTACAAATTCAGAACAATACCTAATCCAGTACAATTCTACATCTATAAGCATATTACAAGCATTATTTTTCTTGTGTAATAATTGTTATTTTTCTAGTGTAATATTTCATTTTATCTATGCTTGAATGGTTAGATGAATACTATATTAATGGTAATATATCAATAAGATATGTTGTCAAACAAGAGCCGTCTCAGGATAGCCAAGCGTGACTATCAATTGCTGGATAGTGAAAAATTCTAAGTCCCAAAAAGGTAAAAATTCATAGAAATAAATGTCAGAGTAATGAGTCTTTGCCTAGAAGCTGGTATTTATTGTCACACAAGCATGTGCAAAGTCTGAAATGAATAGCTGTTATATAAATAATGTTGTCACAGATACACCTGTATGTGAAAGTTGAATGTAAAAATTTAAACAAGAATTTCTAAATCCAAAAGGGTAAAAATTCTATCAAAGAAATTGTCTGAGTAACAAATCTCTGCCTAGAGGCTGATATTATGGTCACAGAAGCTTGTGCAATGGTTCAGAGTAATATCATTGATAGCAATATAGAGATATAATAAACTTTCACATAAAACTCATCAAGTGATTATAAGAAGCCTTATCTTACAAGCACTAACAGAAGTAGTCTAAGTACAAAAATGTTGTTAGAACATAATTGTCATTCAAGGTGGAGATTGTGCATCATGGGATGGATAACAACTATGGACAAAAATAATCTTGATTATGGTCAGATACTTTTCAATAACTTTTTCCTTTCTGCATCTATTTTCAAAAGGTTTATTGCATGTAACCCGCCTTACTGAGCTCTATCCTCAGATATATGAATTATTAGTAGAATCCTTTTACTTTCTTCGAAATTTGATCCCAACCGACCAGCAAACGAAATGATAACAACTAAGGCCAAATTTGCCACACTTGAGATAACAATTTGTGCAATAACTTTCTTATTCATGAGTCAATTTTCAAGCGGTTTGATGCATGTACCCCACTGTTTGGGATCAATTTTTGCAAAAAGTACAAGAAGATTTCTTGTAAGTCATACATAAGAGAAAAGAGCTCAGTAAGGTGCGGTATATGCAACAAACCATTTTCAAAATTGATGCAGAAATAAGAAAGTTATTGCAGACTATCTTACCTGAAGCGAGGCAAAATTGTCCGTTGAATTGCCCATCCCATCATGCACAATCTCCACTATCTTATTGTATATGTACAGACATAAATTTTGCACTATAAGAAAGTGCATATACATACTGACTACAGAGTACGGATCAACCTTAATTGTTGGTATAGACACTTGGGCTGAAACATAGTGCAAGTTACAACTTAAGCCTTTCCTTAACGGCAAAAATTTAGGGTGATCCACTTCAAAAACTGCCACAAATAACAAACTGGAAGTTATCAAAGATATAATTTGTGTAAAATATGGCATAGAAAATATTGAGACAAAAGTAGAAACTGCTGGTTATCAGCAGTTTTTTCTTTTGTCTCAATGTTTTCCCAAGCTATTTCATTTAGGGACATCAAAACCAGGTTTTGTTTGGGAAAGGGTAGAATATGGTAGAATATGGTGGTACATTAGAATATTACAAGACAATTACAAACAATTCCTTGCAAACTTTCACAGCAATGATTTAAAATGGTAAGACATAACAGTTAACACAGCATTCATATCCCAGTAAGATTACCAGTTTAGATTGTTAAAGACAAATTGAGAGAAAGAAAAAATGTAATTGATAGCAGAGAAAGACAATTACAGAAAAAGGAAAGAAAGGAGGTACAAATAGTTCATCCTCTGTTAATTGGTAAAGTCACAGTTGATGTTGACATCAGGCAACATGATTCACCCTATTTGTATACACAGTTCCCAATCAGCAATAGATTAGACTGTCACAATTTGAAAGCAGCTACAGAAATATGATGAATGCTTTATATAGAGAGTTTGTGTACAATGTATTACAGAAACTATTGAGGCTAAAGGAGAAAATGTTGATTACTTGCAATTTCGTCTTTTACCTCAATGTTTTCCACATCATTTTCCAATAGGTACATCAAAACCAGGTGTTGTTTGGGTAGTGTTCATATTTTAACAAGTTGTTAGGTAAGCATCACTACAATGTTAATCACATCAAATACAGCACAGTGCTGATACATACTGACTACTGAGTAAGGATCAAGGTCCTGCTTGTCTCCAGGCTCTGAAATACAAGGGTAGATAACTCTGTAACATAGCCTATACAAGACCAACATTATACAACATAATTATAGTATGTGTTTCAGGTACTTGTTTATAGTGTTTTGTGATGCACTTGTAAACTTTAATTTTTTCTATAATACTTAATCTAAATAGCAAAGATAATTTAATCAATAACTAAACAAGAGTTGGTTCAGATCAAAGTATTGTTAGAAGATATAAATGAATTCACATCTTAATGTTATCTCAAACCTGCTAATATCATGTAATGTCTATGGTTCCTATAATATACTTTCACTTTTTATAGACAATGTCAATGAAAATTTTGAATGAATGTAGCAGGAGAGAGACTAGACATATCAAATGCTTACTCAATTTTAAAAAATATTAATTCTTATAGTGACGAAAATACTGAGTCAACAAGAGGGATCACAATTCTGCCTATATGATTGTCTGAGTTATCGGACTTTGTCTACAACACTGCATAATAGGACAAACTTAATTGTTCAAAATATATATGATCCCTGATGAAGACCCGTGAAGGGTCGAAACGTTGGATGTAATTAAACATAACTGAAGACTGTGGTTGGTTGTTATTTCTACTTCTCTCCCGCTATTCGCTTTTAAAATATAAATGAGCAAGGATTAGGAATTAAAGGGGTCATTATCGCATTTGGACCAAAATGGATCCTGATCAGCCTGTGTATATACAGTCTGATCAAGACCAATGCTGTTCTCAAATTGATTCTTCAATTTGTTGGAGCCTTTTAAGAAAAAAATTCAACTGAATTTTAAAAGGCATGAACTGATCTTGATCAGTTGTTGTTTTAAATGTTATTAAAGGTCCTTTTTCCAGATCCCGGCTCATATTTAAGGTAAAATATGCCTAATGGCAACTTTAGAAATTGGGGTGACAGACACTTCTGTCTGATAGTACATTATATTAGACATCTATATGTGCAATATGTCAGAAATTCGTCCAGAGGTTTACTAGAAATTTGATTTTCCCTTATCCCACCCCCAACTTACAAAATTCCAATATGGCGGCCACCACTCAAAGCAAAAAAGTATCTGAATTTTGGACATAAACACATTAAATGTGTCGAGATTTTGGTTTTTATTATCAAAAACATGTTTACCCATTGTCTAATGTGAAATGATATGACCCTTGTGCGCATATGAAAGATATTTTGTTAAATTACTGCGTGCTTATTCAAAAATAAAGCCTCTTTATTTCCTAGTTTGAAATTTATGCTTCTGAAACAAATGGTGACAGTGCCAGAAATAAGTTCATGCACTCTCTTAAACCGATATCAAAATTATTCTTACATGTGTAGGAACACGATAAAATCCACATATGTAAATTTTATCCGTCAAAATTTAAAAATATATAAAGGTAATTCTTAGTGCCCTCATACTTTCGAACGCACTATTTCTTTCCCAAAAGAAGTCAATGCCCCAAATGATGGGAACCGTAGCCCATATTTACTTATATGCTTATAACTAAAACCCAAACGTTGTATTAGACTTTCAGAAGTTGGCAAATGATAACATATCAGTTGTGATTTCGTATGACTTTCACCATATTAACCCTTTACCTAGTAACCAATTGAACATCGCTATTTGTAAAAAGTGATGCAAATTCTAAAGACAAAATTGTACTTAATCTTTTTTATAGTCTATTACAACTTCCTGTTACCACTTCTTCTGGATTGCATATTGAATCTAAGGACTTAAATGGAAAAAGAATCTAAAAAAAAAAAAGGATCAAATCACGGATCAAATCACGGATCAAACCACGTTACAATTAACTGACAACGAGTTTGCACATTTGAATAAGGATCGCCGGCGAAGAATCAATGAAAATCGAGTGCGAATGTCTTAACAATGATGATCTCATCCACGCAACGTTATCAAACGATAGGTGTTTGATCACCACATCATAGATTTCATTAGAATACATGTATGTGTCTTATAAAGTCGGGTGTTTCGATACATTGAGCAAACCAGCATCAAGGGAAGAAACGAGCATTATACATACTACAATTTGTTTCCTAAATAGGAAGTTTCATTAAGTATCAAAGTTTCTAATCACAAACAAACTATGATATCAATCAGAATCATATAAAATACACGAAAATTGTCTCTAAAAAATTTATGTTAAACGGAGAAACATAGCGGAAAAAGATATTCGGGGTGTATTCGGGGAATTTTATTTACAAAGGGAAGTAATATTTAGCAATATTGTTGCTAAAAATAGATACTATACTGATACGGAAACTGTCGACATGTGTCGAAAATGTACGACAATAGTAAATATGCATTAGAATTATTCTACCTTAATCAAAACATATAAGTATCATTGTATAAATAGATCCTCTATTCTTCATAAGGTCAAGCTGATAACAACAAAACATCATCAGAACTAGATGGTCCACACTAAATCAGAATTGAATTCATGAAAGTCAAAATGCACACTTCTGATAGGAAAACCATACAAATGAAAAGCAAAATCATAACAAAACTTTGTATTGCAACCCAAATTGCAAGCCAATAATTATACAGAGGCAGCTATTTACTCCGATATGTTTAATTGGATTGAAATTTCGCTAACAGGGACATTTGACCAAAGTCACTAAAACCAATAAATGATAACACAAACTCATACAATGCATCGAGCACAACTAATGAACACTGCTGGCATACAGCAAAACTGTTAGATATTGAGCATGGACAATTTGGAAGAGGAGGCACCCTTACATCTTCGCATGCCAAGGGTGACATCTACGACGTAGCGTCGTTTCTGTATTCACCCTTGGCGTATTTAGTCCGATTTTCTTGGTCTCCTGGAAAGCGTTTTCATTGGTTCCAGCGAGGTCTCGCTGGAACCAATCAGATTGTCGGCTGATAAATTTGTTATGAGTAAACAAATCATGACAACGGGCGGGAAAAAGCATTGCATTTGCAACTCAAAAACGCGAAGATGGGCGATTTTTCCTAAGAATTTCACTGCGATAGACAGGAATTCCCTAACTTTAATCGACGAATTATTTTACTTTCGACAATTCGACCAAAAAAGCAGCTAACTTTTACATAATCCGCATGACGTATGACGTGAAAGATAACGCGTGTTAATGACGTCATCAATAATGGATGTAAACAACCAGCAGAACAACCGCTAGGCGGCCCTTCGTGATTTCAAGAAAATCAGACTAAATCCGCCAAGGGTGAATACAAACGTAGGTGGGTTCAACCTTGGCTAGAAAAGATGGCACCCTTATGGCAATTGGTACAATGATGTCATCTACATAAGCATGAATGTATATGTACATACAGTCTTATCATGACCATGTCTTTCTCAAATATCTTCTTTATTACCAGTAAGAATTCTACCAAAGTAGCATGGATCCTGATCAAACTGCATGTATGGGCAGACTGGACTTTATTCATTTTCTCTCAAGTGCCATAAAGGCATTTTTTCCTTATCATAACCCTTTCCCAAACATCAAAATTGTAAAGTTGTCCAATTTGAATGCTGCTTCATAAGACAAAAAGGGTGTTACTAAAGACAAAACTTTTCCCAAGCCTTTTCTAATCGGAGCATCAAAACCAGGGTTTGTTTGGGAAAGAGTTAACTCAAATCCATATGCTATTACTATATATGACATCTAAAGTCATATCTATGAGGCACTCCTACTATACTACCCATCATATTAACAAAGCTGTATAAATCATTGTGTTTGGTGTCTGTAGTCAAATCAGCTATCAAACTAACTGAAACACCAAACAAAAAACAACAAAATATCTACATGTTCAAGTATATACCACTATGAATCTATTTCAAGTGCCTATGAAACTGTTATTTCCATAAAATTGTAAAATCAAAATTGCCAAAGCACTTATAACATTTTGCCGTAAGTCTTAGAATTCTAATTGTACTCCAAAGCTCCAAAACAATTTAAAGTAAAGCATGGAAACATTTTAAGTTTAGTAATACTTTCCTATATACCACAATACATGATTATTTTATTATTAACTTGAAGATAATTTGAGATTATGTTATGAAACTTGTGAAATAATGTTGAATTAAAACAAATAGCAAGTATCGAATGACGTCTCTATGCGCAAATGCTAAACTTGATCTACACTGCCTGAAAAAGCATCTGGACTATTGCAGCTCAAAGTTTGCATGATGCATCTTTGTATCAGTAACAATGCCTGTAAAAATTTCTGGTTTTCTCTCAGTAATGTGTTTGTATGATGGTATCATTAAGCACACACCATGTTATCATGCATACTATACTAACCCAAAGAGCCAACGCAACACGAGCTTTAAATTACAATATTTTGATTATTGAAAACGTGAATTCGTTGATTTTGACTTCATTTTGACTGCTGACCATTCTGATATCACCAGGAAAAACAAATGGGTCTAAATCGATTCTGTAACGCAAATAACGTTACAAACGTAATGCCGTGGTGTGTTTCAAAAATGAAACCAAGATCAGTATCTCGTATGTCCTCCTGTACCATTGAACACGGCACAACCCATCTGTGACACCGAACGTTACTAGCATCGACAAACGTTTAAAGGAATAGTTTGTCACTCTTGAATTAATGTTTGTCCCATTTCATGCAAGGTATGTGGTTGGACTGGGCGTTGACGTAAACGCATGTCAAGCAGGTTCCATATTTGCTCAGGAGGTCAGATTACCACTTTTTGGCGTTGCACCACTGGAGACAGACTCGTGTGTACATAGGTAGTAAACTGGGACCCACATAAGGACGTCGAGGATGGAACCCACGTTTACGTAACCTGTTACGTGTCTGTGCACTTATACGGCGACCATGGTTCCCAGCAGTTGCAGCAGCCTTTTTATTGCTAGCCGAAACCGGTCTCTGAGAATTTGGTTTCTCAACCTGTTTTCCTGTACCTTGGTAGTTACATGACTTCTGAAGGCTCTTGGCATGTCATAAACATTACCGGAAACGTCAAAACAAACGTAAGCAAAAAAATAAATGACATTGAAAATATCAACAAAAATGGATTTTTTATTCCAAAATGGAACTTCTAACACGTTCAGACATGCTTAATGAGTAAGATTAATTGAACATACTGGTTTGCTGAAACTTCCGCTATAGTCATGCTATCGTAGACCACGCAAAGGCCAATAGCCGGGCAACCACAGTCAGCCAGAAGCAATCCAATCACCTGCGCCTCTCGGGACAATGCTAGATTGCGGCATTTTTGTCTATCACCAGACATATTTTTTTACTTAATCTTATCGGGTTATCTTGCGACTATCCAAAAATGCACGTGCACCGGTTTATTACACGCACTGTTGCACGTGCAGCGCGGATGTATGGTTTTGAACAACGGACTCTGTGTTCAGCGAAGCATAACAATTCTTACTTTCTTTTTATGTGGACAATAAAATCACTATATAGAATAATGAAATCTTAAGTTTCCTTGTTCTATCATATCTCATTAACAAGAGGCCCAGAGGGCCTTATCGGTCACCTGAATCAAATGAGCAGAAACAGTTAAGGAAAATGTTAAAAGTTAACTAATAGCGCAACCCCTCCCATCCCCCATCCCCAGCATGGCCATTTATTGACATTTTTTTTCTCTTGTACAAACTTTGTAGTCCTTGCCCTAAAGACTTTAACTTCCAAATGTGTATCCAATGCAACAGCTGGTTCATGAGAAGATTTTTTAAGATGTACCCAATTTACCCCCTTTTTGGCCCTTTATGGGACCCCAAAGGGAGATAACCCCATGATTTATACAAAATCTTAAGCAGCTTCCTATTAGGATGCTTCCTGCCAAGTTTGGTTGAAATCCGTCCAATAGTTCTTAATAAGAAGTTGAAAATGTTAAGTTAACTAATAATGCGACCCCCCTCCCATCCCCCTCCCCAGCACGGCCATTTCTAGACGGATTTTTTTCTCTTGTACAAACTTTGTTGTCCTTGCCCTAAAGACTCTAATTACCAAATGTGAATCCAATCCAACTGCCGGTTCATGAGAAGAAGATTTTTTAAGATGTACCCTATTTAACCCCTTTTTGGCCCCTTATGTGGCCCCAAAGGGAGATAACTCCATGATTCTTACAAATCTGAAGCGGCTTCCCATTGGGATGCTCCCTGCCAAGTTTGGTTGTAATCCGTCCAATGGTTCTCAGGAAGAAGTCGAAAATGTTAAGTTAACTAATAACGCAACCCTCCTCCCATCCCCCCTCCCCAGCACGGCCATTTCTGGACGGATTTTTTTCTCTTGTACAAACTTTGTTGTCCTTGCCCTAAAGACTCTAATTGCCAATTGTAAATCCAATCCAACAGCTGGTTCATGAGAAGAAGATTTTTTAAGATGTACCCTATTTAACCCCTTTTTGGCCCCTTATGGGGCCCCAAAGGGAGATAACTCCATGATATGTACAAATCTAAAGCGGCTTCCCATGGGGATGCTTTCTGCCAAGTTTAGTTGAAATCCGTCCAATGGTTCTCAAGAAGAAGTTGAAAATGTTAAAAGTTAACGCACGGCGCACGACGCACGGCGCACGACGCACGACGACGGACGAAACACGGTCGCAATAGGTCACCATGACCTTCGGTCAGGTGACCTAAAAAGTTACAACAAAATATCTTGTTGCGTTGGCAGTTTGGGTTAGTATATATATACTTACTGGAACTTCCAGAGTGTTCTGTATTGTAATATTTAAACATGAAAATTCATATTCATTAAGGTTGTCTTATCCAAATCAGAATCTTTCAGATTTTTGTTTTAGTACAAGTTATGAGAGACAGCTTCTCTATAGAAAGTTAAAAACTTGGTACCAGTACAATGTTATCTTTCTTTATAGCCTGGGATAATACAATGTATCACACAACCACAAAAACTCGGATTGCCCCAACTTTGCTCTGATTCCATCTATATCTAGCATGGGTCACTTTACACTGTTTATATGAGTATATCATGCATGTGAAATTGTGATACACATGTTTGTACATTCTTGAATTTGTTAAGAATAGTAATCTAAAAGTTCTAATTAACAGTAAATAATTTACTTTAGAAATGGATAATGTGAATCTAAATATACACATTACATGTAATAGGCATTACAAACTTACATACAACAAGATGCATATGTAAATCACTGATAGTCATAAACACAAAAATCAACTTAATTCAAACAAAACCTGCAACTAAATACTTTCATCTTTTCTCATTCCACAATACAATATTCCACTACAATATTCTAATTAACTGTACAATATCTTAAAAATCACATTCAAGTACTTTATAATCGTAACAAGAGTTGTCCGCGGACAACGAAGCTCGCCTATACGAGAGCATATCACAAACAAAAGGACCATGATGGTCCTTAATCGCTCACCTGCACCTAGATAGAATAAAAGTACCAATGTTGTCAAGTTAAAGAGCACATAATTTAAGATGCGAGATTATGATCCAGCAGAAAACTGCTTTCATAATCTTGAATGATCAATATTTGTAGCTGTTACAGTAAAAACAAAGTGGAAGAAAACAACAATTTTGTTACAGTAAAGGGCACATAACTCTGTTCTGATAAAGATATTCTCATCAACATTATGTCCAAGTTTTTTAAATGGTTAATATTTATTGCTGTTTCAGAGAAAACAAAGTCTCTCAAACAAAGTCGAAAACAGCAATTTTGTAACCGTCAAGGACACAACTCTGTTTTTTTAGTCCAATCAATCTGACAAATTCGTGCTCAGGTGAGCTAAAAAGGAGCCCAAGGTCAAAGGTCAAGGTCATTGGGTCAAAGGTCATGGTCTCAAGGTCAAGGTCATGGCATGAAGTATCTATGTGTGAAGTATCAAGGATGTATCTGTAAAAATGGCCGAGATATAGGCCAGCTTAAAGTTTTTGAAAAGTAGGTCAATCTCCAAGGTCAAGGTCACTAGGTCAAAGGTCATGGTCCCAAATGAAAGGTCTTGCTGAGAAGTATTCATGTGTGAAGTATCAAGGCTGTATCTGTAATAATGGCTTAGATATAGGCCAGGTTAAAGTTTTTGAAGATGCAACGCCGTCAAGACGCCGACACTAAGGCTGTGACATTAGCTCCCCGGACATAAAGTCCAGGCTCGCTAAAAAAGTTTCTTTTCCCACAAAATTCATAATGCACGCAGTGAAATAATGAGGTAGGTTGGTTAACCACTAGGCATCATTCATACTTACTAGAACTATCAGATTCAGCTAGAAAATATATACTAGGCTGTAACTAGTGTTGGGCATTTGGTTTGAAATCATAATCGATTATCGGTTTTTAGTCGGAAGAGTAAATCAACTAATGATCAATTTTATAATCGGTTTCTTACCATTGGTTTTGTGTTTTGATAAAGACAATATAAATAAATTGGTGTGTTGCATTTCTCAGTACTTCCCTGTTAAACTAAATACCAATCAGCACGCCTTTTCAATTAATAGATATCCTTTGTATCAATCAATGCATTTTGGGGGCAAATGCAAAGTAGGGATAAACACCAAGTATTCCAATCAGCTGTAGGAGTAATTCCAGTCAAACCTTACTTCCTGTAATTATTGATTGTGTTTATTTTTCTTTTGTGTAATTTATAACAAATGATTCATATTCTTCATGACATACCAAGTAAGATATACAAATAAAAAATCGAAAAAAGATCGTTTTGCGACCAATTTGATTTTTAAGAAACATTTTCATGAGTAGAAAATGACAGGTGTGCCACCATTTATTTGCTGCATAAATTTATTAGCGGCCAGTCAAATTTAGAGAAACTTTTTACATCAGATATGATTCATCTGCAGCAATAATATTAAGCAAATCTTGCTCTGATTGGCTTGGGAAATACAAATGGCTGCGTTATAATGGCTTGTAATTTATTAACAATACTCTAGTTATGTTTGTTTTTCTTTTTACAAAACCAAAAGTTATGAACCAACTAAAATCGATTATGAAATTTCTTAGTCGATAATCGTCATCGGAAGCCCAAACCAACTGATTTTCTATTATAATCGATCATCGGCCCATCACTAGCTGTAACTTGGGATGATTCATACTCAAATGTTTAACAGCGAAACCCCTTCAAAAACATACTGTAAACCAGGAAATCATTTCGCGCTTTTTAAGTTAGCGTCTTTCGCGGGTGGGTGTGATCCGCGAACTTAAAATGCCGCAAATAGGCTACTTTCAATAAAAACGCGAACTTTAATCGCTTTGATAGTTTATATTAGGGGAAAACCTATGGGGAGATGTTTTATTTACACTAGAGGTATTTGTTACTATGTAAATAAGGAAATAGCTTTTTCATAACAGAATGTAAGTGAAAAGTTTTCTTTATTTCAGACTACTTTCGTTTTTATCCAAAAATACATAGATGTTGTAACATATTGAAAAACACGACATTGAAAGATAAACCAACTTATTCAACTAGATATACATACCTGCCTGAAATTGAGAAAAGGGGTTGTTTGGCATTCGAATGCCGAATATGATAGCAAACGTCGATTAACGTTTAAAAACCTCGTAACTGTAGTTTGAAATTAGCCACAGCTACGAGGTTTGAATCGTCCTTCGATGATATCGCTTCTCGACGCTTTAGGTAAATAGGTATGAAGTTAATGTAACGTTCAAATTCTATGCAGTGTGTTACAAACTGTAATCCTGTATATTACAAAGTGTGAAATAAAACAATGGGTCGATTGAAACTTACTTCGACCAAACTGTCAACTGGCGACTAAAATATCGTAAATTGAGTCATAATTCAATATGTATTTATCCGATTCCCCATATTATTCAACATATCAATTTTTCAATTCCCCCAAAGCGTATTTTGTTTCGCGCGATTCGCGGACAGCATTGATGCGCGAACTTATAACGCCGCGAACAAGCCCGAGTGCATGAAAACGCGAACATTTCTTGACGCGAACTTATCCTGGTTTACAGTACATACCCTGGCACACTGAGAAACTTAAGGAAGACATTCAAACAAACAACGAAAATGGTAGAGCTGTGTCCATATTTTCGTCTTTCCATCAATGTTTTTCTATGTATTGATTTTCAAATGATCTGTTTCTTGAAACATTCAATTTATCATCTGCATCATGCTTAAATTCAAACAAGCTGTCTGGGGAAAGGTTCAATCATTCCTGACCATGAATGTGAAGTATGTAGAGAGCATCTTCAATGATTTTGTGAAACAGCTTCAGATGTAAACCAATGAAGCTTGTTTTAACCCTTTCCCAAACAACACCTAGCTTTGACATCTTTTTCAGATAAGGCTTGGGAAACAAGTATCTGATGTTGTATGCAACACATAAAGTCCCCTACCGGCTTCACATTGACTCAATATGGTAATCAATAATAGATTAAGATGAACAAGTCATCAAAATAATTGTCAAACATATGAAATGTTATGCCCAACTGGAGGTGATTAATACTGCTGCATCACCACCCTGACTAACATGGCTTATAATTTTTTTTACATTTTAAAACAGGTTTCATCAAGTTAGCTTGCTTAGTTATTAAGTTATTGCAGGATCCATTTTTTGCCATATTTTCACTATTTCCGTTACCATAGCAACCGCACTTTTCGTCAAAGAACAAAGATAAAATGATGTGCATAATCTACACATTGCCATCTAGTCATATACCAAGTCTCATCAAACAAGAGATGTTTGTGAAACATATATGCCCCCTTCAAGTGCCTACATTTGATGTAGGTCAAAGTCCAAGGTCAAGTTAACAAGGTCCAAGGTCATGGTCAAATATGAAAGGTCTTGGTAGGAGGTGTCTATGTGTGAAATATCAAGGCTGTATATGTAAAAGTAAAATGAAATATAGGCCAGATTAAAGTTTTTAAAAGTAGGCCAAATGCCAAGGTCAAGGTCATGGTCAAATGTGAAAGGTCTTGGTTGGAGGTGTCCATGTGTGAAATATCAAGGCTGTAGGTGTAAAAGGACATGATACATATGCCTGGTTTAAGTTTTTTAAAAGTAGGTCAAACTCCAAGGTCAAGGTTGCAATATTCAAGGTCATGGTCAAATGTTAAAGGTCTTGGTAGGAGGTGTCAATGTGTGAAATATCAAGGCTGTTGGTGTAATAGGACATAAGATAAAGGCTAGGTTAAAGATTTCTTAAAGTATGTAAAAATCAAAGGTCAAGGTCACACAGGCCAGGATCATGGTCAAATGTGAAAGGTCTTGGTAGGAGGTGTCCATGTGTAAAATATTGAGGCTGTATAGGTAACAGGACATGAGATATATGCATAGTTTAAGTTTTTTATACGTAGGTCAAACTCCAAGGTCAAGGTCAAAGGTCATGGTCAAATGTGAAATGTCTTGGTTGGAAGTGACCATGTGTGAAATATCAAGGCTATATGTGTAAAATGACATGAAATATAGGCCAGGTTAATGTATTATAAAAGTAGGTCACACACCAAGGTCAAGGTCACAAGGTCCAAGGTCATGGTCAAATGTGAAAGGTCTTGGTAGGAGGTGTCCATGTGTAAGATATCGAGACTGTATAGGTAACAGGACATGAGATATAGGCCTAGTTTAAGTTTTTTAAAAGTAGGTCAAACTTCAAGGTCAAGGTCCAAGGTCATGGTCAAATGTGAAATGTCTTAGTTGGAAGTGACCATGTGTGAAATATCAATGCTGTATGTGTAAAATGACATAAAATATAGGCCAGGTTAATGTATCATAAAAGTAGGTCAAACACTAACGTCAAGGTCACAAGGTCCAAGGTCATGGTCAAATAAGAAAGGTATCGGTCGTAGGTGTCCATGTGTCAAATATCAAGGCTGTATGTGTAAAAGGACATGATATATTAGCTAGGTTAAAATTTTATAAAAGTAGGTAAAAGTCCAAGGTCAAGGTAACAAGGTCCAGGGTCATTGTCAAATGTGAAAGGTCTTGGTAGGATGTGTCCATGTGTGAAATATCAAGGCTGTATGTGTAATAGCACATGAGATATAGGCCCAGTTTATTTTTTTTTAAAGTAGGTCAAACTCCAAGGTCAGGGTCACAAGGTCCAAGGTCATAGTCATATGTGATAGGTCTTAGTCGGAGGTTTCCATGTGTCAAATATCAAGGCTGTATGTGTAAAAGGACATGATATATCGGCCAGGTTAAAGTTTTAAAATGTAGGTCAAACTCCATTGTCAAGGTCACAAGGTCCAAGGTCATGGTCAATTCTGAAAGGTCTTGGTAGGAGGTGTCCATGTGTGAAATATCAAGGCTGTATGTGTAATGGGTCATGAGATATATGCCCGGTTTAATTTTTTTTAAAGTAGGTCAAACTCCAAGGTCAAGGTCACAAGGTCCAAGGTCATGCTCAAATGTGAATGATGTTGATAGGAGGTATCTATGTGTGAGATATCAAGTCTGTATGTGTAAAAATACATGAGATATAGGCAAGGTTAAGAATTAAGTGTAAAAATCAACAAAGGGCAATAACTCCAAGAAATTGATCGGCAAGGTTATGGTTCTTGTGCACTGCACCTCTCCATGATGAGATCTATCCACCTGTAAAGTTTCATGATTCTACCTTACATACTTTTTGAGTTGTGCTCTGGACAAGAATCAAGTTTGAAAATCAACAAAGGGCAATAACTCAAAAGTTTTGATCGGCAGAGTTACGGTTCTTGTGCACTGCACCTCTCCATAATGAGATCTATCCATCTGTAAAGTGTCATGATTCTACCTTATATACTTTTTGAGTTATGCTCCGGACAAGAATCAAGTTTGAAAATCAACAAAGGGCAATAACTCCAAAAATATGATCAGCAGAGTTACGGTTCTTGTGCACTGCACCTCTCCATAATGAGATCTATCCACCTGTAAAGTTTCATGATTCTTCCTAACATACTTTTTGAGTTATGCTCCGGACAAGAATCAAGTTTGAAAATCACCAAAGGGCAATAACTCCAAAAAATTGATCGGCAGAGTTACAGTTCTTGTGCACTGCACCTCTCCATAATGAGATCTATCCACCTGTAAAGTTTCATGATTCTACCTTACATACTTTTTGAGTTGTGCTCTGGACAAGAATCAAGTTTGAAAATCAACAAAGGGCAATAACTCCAAAAAAATGATCAGCAGAGTTACAGTTCTTGTGCACTGCACCTCTCCATAATGAGATCTATCCACCTGTGAAGTTTCATGATTCTACCTTTAATACTTTTCGAGTTATGCTCTGGACAAGGTTTGGTCTACGGACAGACCGACCGACATACGGACCGACCGACCGACCTTCAGACCGACCGACACTTGCAAATCAATATACCCCCATTTTCTTCGAAAGGGGGCATAATTAGCTTGCTTACTTATTAACTTATCGCAGGATCCAATATTTTTTGCCATATTTTCACTATTTCCGTAACCATAGCAACAACAATTTTAGTCTAAAAACAAAAATAAAATGATGTGCATAATCTACACATTGCAATATAGTCATATACCAAGTCTCATCAAACTAGCTTGCTTAGTTATTATCTTATCACAGGATCCCATTTTTGGCCATATTTTCACTATTTCTGTAGCCATAGCAACCTCAATTTAAGTCGAAAAACAAAAATAAAATGATGTGCATAATCTACACATTGCCATCTAGTCATATACCAACTTTCATCAAAAACGCTTGCTTAGTTATTAAGTTATCGCGGGATCCAGATTTGAGCGGACAGACGGATGGACAGACGGACGGACGGACGGATGGACAGACGGACGGACAGACGGAGGGCAAACCTATAGTCCCCTCCGGTGTGAACACCGGTAGGGGACTAATTATCGAGGCAAAAGGAGAAAAAGCTGATAATCAGCACCTTCTCCTTTTGCCTCAATATTTTCGATGCTACATATTACACAAATCTTATCTTTTTTAACATCCATTTTGATGTCTACTGCAGCTTTTGAATGATACCATCCTATTTATTTCCATTTGGGAAAGGGTTAATGTGTAAATGAAATGAAGAACAGTAGGATTGCATGTGGATTCTCTTTTTTTACAGACTTATCCTTTCTTTTGCTGTTTGTTCATCCATTTTACCTGTTCTGTGTAACTTGACAGTACTCAAATACCAGTACATCTGTTTGCACGCTATAATAACCAATTTGACCTCCATATCAAATAGTTATAGATTTGAAAAATGTTGAGAGAAAAGGAAACACTGAGAACCTGTATTTCTTTATTTCTATCATTATTTTCTTTCAATGTTTTCTGCCATGTTGAATCTTGATGTCAACTTAAAATTTATGTATATATTTGGTGGTCTGCAACACCTAAAAGTGATAGATCTATTAAAATTTTGCATTTGGATCAATTTATTTTTTTAATCTTTTGAGAAAGTATTAGTTATGTATATGCTGACTTACTGGATGAATCGCTGGTTTCCATATTGTCCTCTATTTTCCCCTGATCATCACCGCGGCTGGGTCTAGTTTTGGGAGACTGTAGTCGCAGGTTACTGCCCTCTGGTAGTATATCACTTAATGTGGTTTCTCCAACAGTTAACTCATTTGTGGCAAATCTGAAATACAAACCAGCATTTACAAAGTAAAATATCATTATTTGAGGATTTGCTAAAAATTACTCTGTACAAAGGCAAGATGTAGAATTTGGTAAATAGAAAATTTATGAATACCCCACAGTTCATGGTTTTCATAGCCCTAGATTTGAGGCATTTGCAAACAATCTTCATTCTTCATTGTTTTCTACCTCTATTTTCAAATTCAGGTACATTCATCAAGTCGATTTATCTTTCAAATTGGACTAAGCTAAAATTGTATTAATTGGCAACCTAGTAAAATCTAACATATCTTTGAGAATTCATATAAAAATGTTGTTGTTGTTGTTGTTGTTGTTGTTGTTTTTGTTTTTGTTTAGTTATGTTAGTCCAGTCTTGACCACTAGTTATAATCCTCACCTCATACAGATAACCATCTCACAGTTTATATCAACCAAGTATTTTGTTGTTATTTACTAGCCTATCTAAAATACTAGCTAAAATTAGTCACATGTATCTCAAAATATTGTCATGGGCTATATCCTTCATTGAATCCCCTGCATTTTACTTCTTCAAGATTAACAAAAGGGGCTGTACAGAGACAATATAACTAACAATAAGCTCTGTATATGGCCTTATGATCTACTCAAAAAGAGAAGGTCAAAACTAGAATTTCATGTGAACAGAATAATAAGTTAAAATCTCAAAGAAGATGGGGTATATTGTTCTGCATTTACAGGACGGTGAGTCAGTATGTTAGACGATGGACCACTTTGTCCAGAACCAGGCAAGAATGCCTGGACGAATCATGAAACTTCATAGGTGGATAGGTCTCATTTTCTCCTTTTCCTCAATAGTTTCTATATGATATTGTATGAATGCTTTTGTCCTAATCATTCATCTTGTCATCCACATAAGCTTCCTTGTTGGACCAGTGTTGCTTTTTGCCGTTTGGTATGTGTATAATAGTGCATGCTATACTAGCTACTAGCTTCTATATTAAGCCTTTATGACTACCTGAGGTGTGGTACAGCATCAAAATGATCACCAACATCATACCACAGGCTTACAGCAGAATATTTTATACTGTAGAGGGGAAAATTCTTAATTTGTGACCTGTCACACTAAAAGGGACCTTATCCGAACTCCAAAAATCCAAATTTTGACAAACTTGTCAGACTCAGCACAGGTCAACCAAAAATGAACATATAGTAAGATAGGGAAAACATTCCGAATTTAGAAAATTAAATAAAAGTGAAAAATGTCGGCCCTAGTCTGGCTGCGCGGACTGCGCAGACAGACTAGGGTCGATATTTTTCATACTTCCTATAAGATCCCTTTTAGCATGATGGGTCACATTTGTAAAACTCCCTCCCTAACAACAAACTTTGGAACAATCCATATCCAAAGTCAAAATTCAAAGAATCAAAATTCATCAGTCATTATGAAAGATGTTTTAAAAGGAAGGAAAGTTTTGGTAAAAAGGGAGAAAATGACGGTAACAGCACTTTCTTGTTTTTCTTCAACATTTACCTAAGTTAGGAAACTGAGGAATGTCAGAGAAAGGTTTCATTAAATGGAATAAATTTAATCATTAGTTGATTGCATAAATTAGATGACAGTGAAAAAGCATTGATGTGTTGTTTGGTATTAACCCTTTCCCAAACAAGACCTGGTTTTGACGTCCCTAATAGAAAAGGCTTTGGAAAACATTGAAACAAAAGAAGAAACTGCTGATAACCAGCAGTTTCTCCTTTTGTCTCAATATTTTCTATACCATATTTTACACAAATCCTATCTTTAATAACATCCATTTTGTCATTTGTGGCAGTTTTTGAAGTGGATCGCCCTAAAATTTTGCCGTTTGGGAAAGGGTTAAATTAACATCACAAAAATGATTCAGTTAGAGTGGGGAAAAATGTTCACCTTTTCACTGCTGGAAATTTCTGTCTATGTAAGAGAAAACATTCAAAAGAAAACAAGTGTAAAACTTTATAACTAATGCTGTATGTATACAGATTAAACATAATTGAAAGAAACAATATCTAATTCAATATGAGCCCCACAAAGCAGCACATATACACCCAAGAGGAGCTTGACAAAAAAAATCACCTCAAGGGAAGATAATTCAACAATGCAAGAGTTATCTGAATCCTATAGGCAGTGTGCACATTTAGACACCATGGAGATTCATTCTGGTAAGCTTGGTCAAATTCAAGGTGAATCTGTAGGAGGAAATGCACACATGAGAAATTGCAAATTAATAGACAAACAGATGGACAACTGGGGGCTAAACATAATATAACCTTTTGGGCGTATAAAACAAAATAGCAGTACAAAGATGCATTCTAGTTTTGGTGTCTTATAATGTATAAAGTAACACCTGCTTGACAAGAGGTCTTAACCAAAGAAACATTGAGAAAACATCGAGATAAAAGGAATAGATAAGAATTTATTTTCTTTCTGTGCTTGATCTGCTTTATCACATTCTCAAAATGCCAACTACAACAGCATTCAATCTAAATTGTTTCACATAATGACTAAGTATATACTTACAGGTCAGGTTTTGGTTTTTCATCCTCTTCCACAATGTTTATTGTTGTTGGTATCATCTTTGGTTTCTTATTGCTGTCATCATTATCGTCAAAATTGATGAGATTGTCAAAATCGCCATAATTCATTGAATCATGCTTTACCCTGTCAGAAAAAACACTCACAACCTTAATATCATGAAACAAGAGCTGTCCGAAGACAGCGCGCTCGACTTTCTAAGTTGCTTAGTATAAAGGGGGCATAACTCCAAATATAGTGGAGCCAGGGTCATGGGCCCTGATAGTAAGGTAGAGGGTGTGATGGTGAATAAGTATTCCAAGTTTGGGTTGAATCCCTTTGATAGTATGGAAGTTATTGATGATTGAAAAAACTTTAACCTTTGTTGCAACGCCAAAGCCGACGCCGACGCCGACGCCAACGCCAACGCCCGAGTGACAGTATAAGCTCTCATTTTCTTTGAAAAGTCGAGCTGAAAAATATCACAAATCAAAACTTAAAGTCAAAGTTGGACTCTTCAACGGTACTTTTAACTTAGTAGAGCTAAATATGCACAAACATGTTAAGCTTTAAAATACCTTACTATATTTTTTTGTTTAATGATAATGGAAACTTATTCTGTAACTGACATTTAAGTTTATGAATGTTAACATAATCTATGTTAGATTTGGAGATTTTTACTATATTTTGTACCAAATTTATTTATGATGCAAAATTCTGTTTGAAGTTGTTTGTTAATCTATTACTGCACAGTGACGCCTTTTGACTCCCTCATATGAAAAGGCTTGGGGAAACATTGTGGAAAAAAATAAAGAAATTGCTTGTGACAAGCAATATCTTCATTTTTAACAATTTTTCTAGACCAAAGTGTAAAGATTTATGAAATTTCATCAACTTGAAATTGTCTTCTGCAACACCTTTCAAATTGGAACTGTCCAAAACTGTATTTCTGTTATCGGAAGACAGTCTCTTAGGAACTCATTTTAAAATCATAGAAAATAGAAAATCCTTTTTCAATAAATATTGAGAGAAAATATTTGTCTGCTTACAGAAACAATGTAAATTTCTACAAAATTCTATAAGTACATGCCACTAGATTTTCTTTGTTAAAATTAAACCCTTTCCCTAAAGGCAAAATTATAGGGCAGTCAAACTTGAGAGCTGCTTCTGATGACAAAGTGAATATTGATAAAGTCAGAATTGGTGTAAGATATAGCACAGAATATCATGAGGCAAAAGGAGAAATCGCTGATTATCAGCAATTTCTTCTTTTGCCTCAATATTTACCCCAAGCCTTTTCTATAAGGAATGTCGAAACAAGGTCTTGTTTGTGAAAGCGACAGAGGATAGAAAGAGTTCTTAAAAGGATAAGCATGTTCTTTGCTGGTTTTTTTTCAATCACAATTCTAATTCACAGACATTATGTATCTACAAGCTAAATTCAGTTTAGTTTGTTTGTAAAATTTGTTTTTCAGGACCTCAAAGTAAATCATACAATCATATGCAGCTATACAATTCATTCTGTTCAAAAGTGACTAGCCCCTCTACCATGGTGTACCATAGACAATGATTAAAACAGTGAAAACAAACCTAACCGCATAAACTATCTATAGTATTAAGGGAAAATGCCTTTACAATTAACAAATAAAACAAAAACAATTGAGATGAAAATTATCATTGTAAACATGTTTCTATAGTATGATAATACCATAAATGAATCTATCCTTGTCTCCCTTGAGACAAGGGGAGATGAAATTCATTTCTTTTTGTTAAGTTTTTGATTAACCCTTTCCCAAACAAGACTGGGTTTTGACGTACCTGGTAGAAATGGCTTGGGAAAACATTGAGACAAAAGAAGAAACTGCTGAAAATCATCAGTTTCTCCTTTTGCCAAATATTTTCTGTGCTATAATATACGCAAATGCTATCTTTATCAGAGTCCATTTGTTGTTTGCAGCAACTTTGAATTTGGAACACCCTAACATTTTGTTGTTTGGGAAAGGGTTAATCATACATGTTATGGGCCAATGCTAGTTCGTGAAAAATACAAATGTGTCAAAATTATACACAGAAATAGTGAACCAATTTGTCAAACTGTAGAGGTAGAGTGTGTATGTCTGACAAATATTTGACTGATATTCATATTCATGTTTGTATCTTTTTACCTACCCGTCTTATATCTACTGACTGTTATCAGACAAAAGTGATTAATATGGCACTAACACCATGGTTCCTTCCATTTTATCCTGAGATAATACAGTTTTCTAAACAACCGTGCATACTAGATCTTCTGCCATCGTGTTCTGATTCAAAATAAATTCTAGCATGGACCCTTTAACAAAACTGCAGTGACAACAATATTCGGTTGTGTTTAACCCTTTTCCAAACTTAATCTGGTTTTGACGTCCCCAATAGAAGAGGCTTGGGAAAACATTGAAGCAACAAGAGTGCCATGGTCACAATATACGCCGCCCCAGAGACTAAGTTTTAAGGGGGCATAACTCAGGCAAAAATCAATGAACCATAAAATCCTTCCTTCATGCACATCTACCAATTGAGGTGATAACATTGACCAAGTTTCAAGAAGATCCAGCCAGAAACTTAGGAGGAGTTGCGTTGACAAGAAAAGTGGACGGACGTACGGACGGACGGATGGACGGATGGACGGAAGGACGGACAGACGGAGAAGATGACGCCAATATATGTCCGCCTCCGGCGGCGTATAAAACAAGAATTGTCCGCGGACAATAAAGCTCGCCCAAACGAGAGCTTGTCACAAAGAAAAGTCATTTCCTAGGTCAAGGTAAAAAGGTCATGGCCCAAAATGAAATTTTGTAAAAGTAGGTCAAGCTCCATGGTCAAGGTCACAAGGTCACAGGTCATGGTTAAATGTGAACTGTGTTGGAATGAGGTGTCCGTGTGTGAAATATGAAGGCTGTAGGTGTAAAAGGACATGAGTTATAGGCCAAGTTAAAGTTTTTTGAAAGTAGGTCAAACTCCAAGGTCAAGGTACAAGGTCACCGTCAAATGTGAACCATGTTGGTAGGTGTCCATGTGTGAAATATCAAGGCTGTAGGTGCAAAAGGACATGAGATATAGGCCAGGTGAAAGTTTTTTAAAAGTAGGTCAAACTCCAAGGTCAAGGTCACCAGGTCCAAGGTCATGGTCAAATGTGAAAAGTGTTGGTAGGAGGTGTCATTGTGTGAAATATCAAGGCTGTAGGTGTAAAAGGACACGAGATAAAGGCCAGGTTAAAGTTTTTTAAAAGTAGGTCAAACTTCAAGGTCAAGGTCACCAGGTCCAAGGTCATGGTCAAATATGAAAGGTCTTGGTAGGAGGTGTCCATGTGTGAAATATCAAGGCTGTAGGTGTAAAAGGACATGAAATATAGGCCAGGTTTAAGTTTTTTTAAAATAGGTCAAACTCCAAGGTCAAGGTCACAAGGTCCAAGGTCATGGTCAAATGTGAATGGTGTTGGTAGGAGGTGTCCATATGTGAAATATCAAGGCTGTAGGTGTAAAAAGACATGAGATATAGGCCAGGTTAAAGTTTTTTAAAAGTAGGTCAAACTCCAAGGTCAAGGTCATGAGGTCAAAGGTCATGGTCAAATGTGAATGGTGTTGGTAGGAGGTGTCCATATGTGAAATATCAAGGCTGTATGTGCAATAGGGCATAAGATATAGGCCAGGTTAAAGTTTTTTTTTAGGCCAGGTTAAAGTTTTTAAAAGTAGGTCAAACTCCAAGGTCAAGGTCACAAGGTCAAAGGTCATGGTCTCAAATGAAAGGTCTTGGTGAGAGGTATCCACATGTGAGATATGAAGGCTGTAGGTGTAATATGGCATGAGATATAGGCCAGGTTAAAGTTTTTTAAAACGGTCAAAAAGTGGGTCAAACTCCAAGGTCAAGGTCACAAGGTCAAAGGTCATGGTCTCAAATTAAAGGCCTTGGTTAGAGGTACCCACAGGTGAAATATGAAGGCTGTATCTCTAACAGGGCATGAGATATGGGCCAGGTTAAAGTTTTTGCGGACGCTGACGCCGACGCTGACGCCGACGCCGACGCTGACATCCGGGGGTATGACAATAGCTCTTCCGAGACTATCGTCCCGGGCGAGCTAAAAAGAAAATGCTGATAATCAGCAATATTTTCTATGCTATTTTGTACCCTGAAATCTATAATATCAACATCAATTTTGCTGTCTGCAGGCGCTTTCAAATTGGAAGTCTAAATTTTGACAGTTTGGTGCAAAAGTGATAAAGATGATTCTGAGTCACACAAAAATCTTGAATAGTGCAGGATACATGTATTAGGAAAAAGAAAATAAATGTTTACAGAAAAAACTCTTTCACTACTTAAAATCTCTAAACGGGGTGATGTGGAATTAGGGAAAATTGGAAGGGAATTATATAGAATTGCAGATTACATAATGACAAAATGGTCCAGACAATATTTTGCGATACCTATAACTAATAACTTTAATCCCTTCTGATGTATAAATAGTCTTCTGTCTCTCTAAACCGGGTTCACTAAAACAAACACATCATGATCTTATTATTAAAACTAGAAAGACCTGAAGGTCTTGAGTCGCTCCACAGGCCTGAATTTCTTATGGAAAAAGCTGAAAATTACACAAAGGCAATATCTTATCATCACCAACATTCTGTTCTAGTTTTGTCTTGATTAGTCCATATTTGTAGATGCTAGAGTGAAATCAAAGTCAAAATAGAGCCGAAAATGGCAATTTTGTCAATTTCAAGGGCACATAACTCATGATATAAATTTCAGATCAAGCTGAACATTATACCAAGGCAAGATCTTATGGTCACCAATATTCTGTACAAGTTTTGTCTTGATCAATCAGTATTTGTAGTTGCTAGAGTGAAAACAAAGTAAAAATAGAGCCGAAAATTGTAATTTTGTCAATTTCAAGGGCACATAACTCATGATGTAATATTAAGATCAAGCTGAAAATTACACCAAGGCAAGATCTTATAGTCACCAACATTTTGTAAAAGTTCTGTCTAGATTTGTCAATATTTGTAGTTGCTAGAGTGAAATCAAAGTCAAAATAGAGTTGAAAACGGCAATTTTGTCAAATTCAAGGGCACATAACTCATGATATATAATTCCGATCAAGCTGAAAATTACACCCAGGCAGGATATTATGCTTATATATATTCTGTCCAAGTTTTGTCTTGATTGGTTGATATTTGAAGATTTTAGAGTAAAAATAAAGTCAAAACCAGCTATTTTTGACATTCAAGGGCAGATAACTCAGGTTATTCTGGTTCGATCAAAATTCTTTGAAGGAATCTGAGAGAGGGTCACCCAAGGATCATTCCTGTGAAGTTTGGTTGAAATACATCCAGTAGTTTCTGAGGAGAAGATTTTTAAAGAAAAAGTTTACGGACGCACGCACGCACGGACGCACGCACGCACTGACGCACGACGGACACATCGCCATGACAATAGCCCGCTGGCCTGAAAGGCCAGTGGAGCTAATTATCTGTTCCCAAATGACAAAATTTCAGACACATGTGTTTCATTTCACAAAATAAATATAGCTGAAAATAAATTAGCGAGTAATAATTGGTGAGTGAAAGTGACATACTGCATTTTACTCACTGCCATTAGAATGTCATGGGGGTTTCAAATCTAATGGTAAGAGGTAACATCAGAGGTGCGTTCTTTAGAGCGAGATATTTTAAGATTTCTTAAGGTGTTTTGGATAAAGCATTTTTAAGGCCGAGATTTCACTGAGTTGTTCCGAATGTTCCATACTTTATACAAATGACATCATAATGACGTCATTTGTATAAAGTATGGAGCATTTGGAACACCACGATATCTCAAGATATCCTAAGAAATCTCGCTCTAAAGAACACACCTCAGATGTCAAACAAGTGTTGTCCGCGGACAACGTAGCTCGCCTATACAAGAGCTTGTCACAAAAAAAGGAGTTCAAGGTCAAAGGTCAAGGTCACTAAGTCAAAGGTAATGGTCTCAAGGTCAAGGTCATGACACGAGGTATCCATATGTGAAATATCAAGGCTCTATCTGTAATAGTGCATGAGATATAGGCCAGGTTAAAGTTTTTTAAAAGTAGGTCAAACTCCAAGGTCAAGGTCACTAGGTCAAAGGTCATGGTCCCAAATGAAAGGTCTTGCCAGGAAGTATCCATGTGTGAAGTATCAAGGCTGTATCTCTAATAGTGCCTGAGATATAGACCAGGTTAAAGTTTTTGAAGACGCGACACCGACGCCGACGCTGACACTAGGGCTGTGACATTAGCTCCCCGGACATTAAGTCCCGGCTCGCTAAAAAGGAAACACTTATCATTATTTTCTCCTCTTGTCTCAATAGTTTCTGTGCTATATTGTACATAGATTCTGTATCTATGAACAGCCACTATGTTGTCTGCAGCATCTTTCAAATTGGAAAGTTCCAAGTTATTGCTGTTTGCGAAAGGGTAATTCTAAATAATTGCTGATATGTGAATTACTGACACAAATTTCTTCTTGCAAATTCATTTAAAGTGAATTGCTGAAAACTTTGCACGGACAAGACCCAAGTGCAACCAGAACCAGTACATGTATCACATAAACCTGGGCACTGTGTGCAGAACCAGTACATGTGTCACATAAACCCGGGCACCGTGTGGCTATACACTACCTATATTTGATACGCTTCATTCCAGCTTCATCATAGATTGTCTCTTGACGTTTTAAAGCTGGATGACTAAAATACAAACATATCAAGTTACTGCCCATAAAGTGCCTTTTTATGCTTTCTAATGGAATGTCACATTCAAAAGTAATATTCCCTAGACTATTTTTTCCAGATAATGAATTGATATAGAGATCATGATGTTATCATCCATCACCCTGGGTAGATTATAAATGGACTGTATATAACATAATATCTGTTATGATAACCAATAGCAAAACGACACAATTTTAGTCTGGTCCAAATTCCAAGAATGTTGCAGAAGACAATTTCAAGAGAATGGATTTTTACATTTTATGGTCCAGCTGGTAGAAAACATTGTGGGAAACGAAGAAATTGCTTGTCATGAGCCATTTCTTCATTCCCGAAATGTTTGACAATGTTTTCTAAAGCCTCTCTATTGTGGGGCATCATAATGTGTCACTGTGTGGTAATGGGTTAAAACATGTCATAACTACAGCTTATTCCGTCTGACCACATATAGATGTCAGATATATTCATACTTACTTGTCATTTTCTGGGTTCATGGGTACCAGCTGACTGTAGTCTATAGGCTTAAACTTCTCCTCAAACTTCATGGCTACTTGATACTTCTCCTGGTAGAAATTATCAAGAAACATTTCACAAAAACATACCGTTGGTGTAAATGAAAAACCTCGTATGTCGATTGATGCGATTTTCAAAGTCCAATATTGTATGCCCAGTTTAGACAATTCTTGTAGGTTTTGAGGTATTTTGACTAATCAGTATTAATGACACATTATTCGTGAACAATATGTCCCAATTTCAAGTAAATCCTTTCAGTTTGGGAAAAGTTATTACACTTTTTTTGCTCCCTTGAAAATTTTCCAAAAACGAGATATGAGGTTTTGCATTCACAATGACAATACACTGATTCAATGACATTTAACCCTTTCCCAAACAAGACCTGGTTTTGACGTCCCTAATAGAAAGGGCTTGGGAAAACATTGCGACAAAAGAAGAAACTGCTGATAACCAGCAGTTTCTCCTTTTGTCTCAATATTTTCTGTGCCATATTTTACACAAATCATGTCTTTATTGTAATCAATTTTGTCGGCTGCAGCAGCTTTCAAATTAGATCAACCTAAAACTTTGTCGTTTGGGAAAGGGTTAACACTGTATTAAACAATTACAACAGCTGATGTACCTAATCATATGTTAATGGCATCTCTCATACCATAAGTATATAATATCAACATTTAATTCCAGTCACTCACAACTCACTCCAATTAAAGTGACATTTCAGAATTTTTTGTCATAAATTTCACTTTTATTTTTATCTGAAAGAGCATATTTCCTTATGAAAATTCTGAAAATTTCAAGCCAAAATATTGCGCCGTTTACCAGAAATTCATATTTTTGTGTTAAAATTGAACAAATTGTTGTGGACAACAGTTCGGATTTATATGCAATTTATCGATTATGTCTCAACTTTAAATGCGTGTTTCTCGCTTATTGGCAACAACTTCAAAAAGCTAATAGTATTTATACTCATTAGAATAACCAATCTTGGCATCAAGACATACATTAAAAAATTGAAATTGGAATGAAATGTCCCTTTAAATGTTGGTTGGTTGGTTGGTTGGTTGATTGTGATTTAACGCTGTTTACAACTGCTATCCTAAATAAAGGACTCATAAATGATGTGTCTATAAGTAAGAGACACAAAACTTTGCTGTATGCCAGAAAGAATATTGACCAAGTCAAGATTGGATTTAGCTGTAAAAAAGCATTTTCTCTTATTCACTATGATTATGCTCTTTATGCTTTTTCATATTTCTTTTCTTTTATATGATTATCCAGTGCAAGATAATTTGTTCAAAGTTGGATCTATCTAAAAATCGAAACTTTAAAATTGTGTTTATCAAATATACATTATATGTACAGTATTGTCGAGAACATCTTGAATTTGAAACACTAAGTGTAATTAGAATGTTTTAGAAAGTGTGTTTTTGTGAAAGTTGTTTGTTTTGTGAGTGTTTTAAATGTTTTGAGTAAGTGCAATGAACAGATTTGATAAATGAATGAATAAACATCAGAACATTATTGCTTTAACTCATTACCAAACAGCAAAATTTTAGACTATTCCAAATTGATTCAAAGATGTTGCAGACGACAGTTTAAATTGAATGAAATTTTACAATTTTTGGTCTTCTTGTGTAGAAAATATTGTGGAAAATGAAGAAATTGCATGTCACAAGCAATTCCTTCATTTTCCACAATGTTTTCCAAAGCCATTATCTTTTAGGGGGTCAAAAAGAGTCACTGAGTGGTAATGGGTTAAGGAGGAATAGAATGCATGCCAATTTCATGATGTTCTCAAGTGTATCTACAACAAAAACAATCAAAAACATTACAAACCCTTCTAATTGCTAGTCTCACATCTTTAGGAACATCTGGTATCAAATATTTGAGTAGGAACTTAAGGGCAAACACAATATGCTGAAAAATAAAGGCAATAATCAAATATGGCTAATATAATTTATTGCTCAGCACTGTTTGTGAAATATCTATTTGATATTTGTGACCTTGACTTTGACCTAGGTATCCAAAGTAATGTCTTCTAGAAATACACAAGTAAACAAGAGTGCCTGAAAGGCACTGATATCGCTCACCTGAGTTCTTCCTGTATTTGATGGTATACAATATAAATTTTGTTGTAAACAAATATGTATGTTGTATCAAATTATTGTAAATTAAGTTTCATAATTTCCAATGAAGACAATGAAGTCACATTAGTATTCAATCATATTGCATGTAGTGGCATTTGCATAATTGAATATCATGTGCTGTTCCAGTTTGATTTTTATATTCAGGATTAAACTTTTACAATTAACAATTTACAATTTTGAAACATCAGAATGATACATTACAGGCATTAATACGCTTAATATGATAAGCCCCTCCTTGCCTCATCAACATTTATTATCCTACATGTATCAAAAATTTATAACCAAGTGTTTGAAAAGAGTAACTCAATAAGCATTTTGTTCTCTTGGTTTAAATTGGCCCCATGGTTGATTTTTGAAGAATTTCTTTATGATTTTTTGAAGTCTGATACCTAATTATACGTTTTTTCTCTAGATTAATAATACATTGGAACTCTTCACTGTAAGCCCTACCCTGCCACACACACTCAAATTTCTTAACAAATCAAAAATTTACAAACAATATTATTGTTGAAAAGAGTCACTCAAGCAACATCCCTGGTTCAAATTGGCCCAACAGTTGATTTTTAAAGAATTTTCTTGTCATTTCTCCTAGTCGAATAAACATCCTGCCATGCCCACATTTTCAACGAATAACAAATTTGTAAAAAAAATTAAAAAGGGGAACCCAAGGAACATTCCTGGATAATTTGATATAATTTGTCCAACAGTTTAGGAGAAGAAAATTTTCAAGGATTTGTTTAATTATTTCTCCAAGTCTGATAAGCCGCGCCCTGCCACGCCTACATTTTTTGACAAATCAAAAAATTCATGAACACACATTGAAAACAGTCACTCAAGAAACAGATCTGCCAGGTTTGGTTTAAATTTGACCAATGGTTGATTTTTAAAGAATTTGTTTATGATTTCTTTAAGTCTGACAAGCCCGCCCTGCCACGCCCACATTTTTTGACGAATCAAAAATTTGAAATCAAATTTTGTTAAGGGTCATCGAAAAATATTTCTGCCAGGTTTGGTAAAAAATGATCCATTGGTTAAGGAGAAAAAGATTTTTTAAGAATTACTTAATGATTTCTCTAAGTCTGATAAGCCTCACCCTGCCACGCCCTAATTTTTTGACAAATTAAAAATTCATCAACAGGCAGTAAAGACAATCACTCAAGGAACATTCCAGCCAAAATTGGTACAAATTGGATCAACATTTGATTTTTAAAGAATTATTTAACAATTTCTCTAAGTCTGATAAGCTCCTCCGCCCTGCCACGCCCACATTTTTTGATGAATCAGAAATTTGAAAACAAATTTTGAAAAAGATCACCAACAGAACATTTCTGCTAGGTTTGATAAAAATTGACTCAATGGTTAATGAGAAATTTTTTTTGAAGAATTAAATATTTAACAATTTCTCCAAGTCTGATAAGCCCCGCCCTGCGACACCCTCATTTTTTGACGAATCAAAAATTTGAAAACAAGTTTTGAAAAGGGTTACCTAAGGAACATTTCTGCCAATTTTGGTAAAAATTGACTCAATGGTTAAGGAGGAGAAGATTTTTGAAAAATTATTAAACAATTTCTCTAAGTCTGATAAGCCCCGCCCTCCCACGCCATCATTTTGTGCGAATCAAAAATTTGAAAACAAGTTTTGAAAAGGGCCACCCAAGGAACATTTCTGCCAACTTTGGTAAAAATTGACTCAATGGTTAAGGAGGAGAAGATTTTTGAAGAATTATTTAACAATTTATATAAGTCTGAAAAGCCCCGCCCTGCCACGCCCACATTTTTTGACGAATCAAAGATTTGAAAACAAGTTTTGAAAAAGGTCACCCAAGGAACATTTCTGCCAACTTTGGTAAAAATTGACTCTATGGTTAGGGAGGAGAAGATTTTTGAAGAATTATTTAACAATTTCTCTAAGTCTGATAAGCCCCGCCCTGCCACGCCCACATTTTTTGACGAATCAAAAATTTGAAAACAAGTTTTGAAAAGGGTCACCCAAGGAACATTTCTGCCACATTTGGTAAAAATTGACTCTATGGTTAGGGAGGAGAAGATTTTTGAAGAATTATTTAACAATTTCTCCAAGTCTGATAAGCCCCGCCCTGCCACGCCCACATTTTTTGACGAATCAAAAATTTGAAATCAAATTTTGTTAAGGGTCATCGAAAAATATTTCTGCCAGGTTTGGTAAAAAATGATCCATTGGATAAGGAGAAAAAGATTTTTTAAGAATTACTTAATGATTTCTCTAAGTCTGATAAGCCCCGCCCTGCCACGCCCACATTTTTTGACGAATCAAAAATTTGAAAACAAATTTTGAAAAGGGTCACCCAAGGAACATTTCTGCCAATTTTGGTAAAAATTGACTCAATGGTTAGGGAGGAGAAGATTTTTGAACAATTATTTAGCAATTTCTCTAAGTCTGATAAGCCCCGCCCTCCCACGCCATCATTTTTTGACGAATCAAAAATTTGAAAACAAGTTTTGAAAAGGGTTACCCAAGGAACATTTCCGCCAATTTTGGTAAAAATTGACTCAATGGTTAAGGAGGAGAAGATTTTTGAAGAATTATTTAACAATTTATATAAGTCTGAAAAGCCCCGCCCTGCCACGCCCACATTTTTTGACGAATCAAAAATTTGAAAACAAATTTTGACAAGGGTCACCCAAGGAACATTTCTGCCAATTTTGGTAAAAATTGACTCAATGGTTAGGGAGGAGAAGATTTTTGAACAATTATTTAACAATTTCTCTAAGTCTGATAAGCCCCGCCCTCCCACGCCATCATTTTGTGACGAATCAAAAATTTGAAAACAAGTTTTGAAAAGGGTTACCCAAGGAACATTTCTGCCAATTTTGGTAAAAATTGACTCAATGGTTAGGGAGGAGAAGATTTTTGAAGAATTATTTAACAATTTCTCTAAGTCTGATAAGCCCCGCCCTGCCACGCCCACATTTTTTGACGAATCAAAAATTTGAAAATAAGTTTTGAAAAGGGTCACCCAAGGAACATTTCTGCCAACTTTGGTAAAAATTGACTCTATGGTTAGGGAGGAGAAGATTTTTGAAAAATTATTTAACAATTTCTCTAAGTCTGATAAGCCCCGCCCTGCCACGCCCACATTTTTTGACGAATCAAAAATTTGAAAACAAATTTTGAAAAGGGTCACCCAAGGAACATTTCTGCCAACTTTGGTAAAAATTTACTCTATGGTTAGGGAGGAGAAGATTTTTGAAGAATTATTTAACAATTTCTCTATGTCTGATAAGCCCCTCCCTGCCACGCCCACATTTTTTGACCAATAAAAAATTTGAAAACAAGTTTTCAAAAGGGTCACCCAGGGAACATGCCTGCCAAGTTTGGTAAGAATTGGCCCAGTGGTTAAGGAGAAGAAGATGTTTAAAGAAATTGTTGACGACTTCCGACGCACGACGCACGACGCACAACGCACGACGCACGCCGGACACAGGGTGATCACAAAAGCTCACCTTGAGCATGTTGCTCAGGTGAGCTAAAAAGGAACCTTGTCAAATATGGTTCATGACTTAATAACCATTTTGTGAAGAAACAGAGAGAAAGAACTGTAAGCCCTCATCAAGGCTAAAATGGATTTTTCAAACATATAGGGAATTCAATATTACATACATGAAAACATATCAATCATTTGACGAAAACTAAAGCTTTTATAAAGAATTTCATTTCGAAAAAAAATGAACAAAGATACATAAAGACTCATTCACATTTCTGTACTGGCATTATCATCATATTTTGTGACTTGTCTAAATATTCACAAGAATATTAGACAAAAGTTTCAACCTTTATGTACCAGTAACAAATGAGACTCTGGCCAACTTCGATTGGGACTATGGCTCGTGCCATCGATGGCTATTGCCCCAATCGAACACCAACAGTGTGAGCTATTGACGTCATTTCCATAGCTATAGCTCCAATCGAACAGCAATGGTGCGAGCTATAGTCCAACCAACGGAAAAAGTGTGGTTGAGCCATCCAAGCCATTATGTCACTCGGAACTCCTCGGATAACAGCGGACCAATCAGTGGCGAGGTAAAGAAAGATTTTGATTGGCTGACTCAGAACGGGGAGGAATTCAATAGACAGAACAGCGCTGGTTCTCAATAATGTTTCCCAATGGCTTGAGCATTAGTCCCAAACGAAGTCAGCCTCTGTCTGTTTCCACAATAAATTGTTATAGATTTACCTCAAATCCAATACAGATCCACAACTGTGTAGATAGTTCATATTTCTGCCCCCAGCTGGAGGTGAAGGCTATCAAGAATCCATTAGTCACCACACCGATCAGATTCACAAAGTTTAATATACCAAACCACATTCCTGAAATAAATATACACAAGAATCTGAAGTGACCAGTAGGTAAAAAGCCAGCTGAATAGTTTCTGCTAGACACCTAAATTTTTGTAACAAATAAGCATAGAAAAGGTCTTATAAAAGATTCTTTTTGATTCTTTTTGATTGCAATTGTCTGAAATATAAAATAAACAATTATTGAAACTTGTAACCTCTTTATAGTATTTAGGGAGAGATTGTATTTGAGAGCTTAGCATATCGCTATTGTAATTGTATATGTCAGAGGCCACATTGGAATCTAGGCCGATCCGGAATCGGCCTAGTCCAGATTGGAATTCTACTCTGGCCTAGTCCAAAGTGGAATTCTAATCTGGACTAGTCCGATCTGGAATCGGTCTAGCAAGTTTCTAGTCCAGATGAGAATTCCAATCTGGCTAGGCCAGTCCAGAATCTGCCTAGACCAGATTGGAATCTGTTATTAACAGTAATTTGAGGTTAATATCCTCCTCCTTTTTAACCGATTTGAATTTTACACACTATTTTTGTTTGGAAAATAGTTGCAATAAGCCTTTTCTACTATGAGTATTAAAAAATCCTAAAATATTCAACAAACAATAATAATAATCATTCCCAAACAGATAAGAAATTACTAAATATTCAAACAAATAATAACTACAGCTGTCCCGAAAATCTAAGAATAATTTCTCTGTTTATTTATTTTTTCTGAATTCTAAGGGTTTTTTTTATTATTGTTATCATTTATTTCTGCAATAGAGCTATAGGCCATTTTTTTTTGTATCTTAATGACTGGAGAATGGTAACAACAACACAAAATACCGACTTGAATGCTGAGATTAAGCCATAAAGCCATATATTTTCATTTCTTAATCTGTTGAGAAGGAAAATAAGTATGCAAACCAATCATCTTTTTTGTCACCTTTAATCTGCAATGTTTTTATATTCAGTTCTGATAAGAAGTGATTAATTACATAAGTTTATGTGTCTTTGATCATTTCTGGGCTTGCCTTCTCAACCAGAATCAGATATTTTGCATTCCAAGACAACTTAAATTATTTCATTTAAGTAAAATGTTATCAGACAACCTGTGATTGACCATATTATGTACTTTAAATTTTGTTTCATCTGGCCAGTGTAAGCCCATATCTTAATCCATTTTAAGTTTTGAATTAATGCTTTATCGCCAAAATGTTTTAAATTTCCAAAGCTGTTATAAAACTCTTTTTAAATTCTGAAATAGATGTGATTAGTCTGGTCAAACTAAAATAATATTGGTGCAACCTGGACAAAATTTGAACAGAATTGAAACCTATGCCAATACACTCAGGAAGTATCTAACTATTCATAGAAAAAAATATAAAAGAATCCCTCCGTTCGGATTTTTGTAATTTTGGGGCAAAAATTTGGTATTTTTGCTAAAAAATGTGAAAAACTGGAATCTATAATTTTGTGAAAAATATTATTGTTTATGTGGTTATTTTTTTAGGAAATGTTATCAAATATGATTTTCTTTGATACCAAAAAAAGAATTAGCTATTAAAATAAAAAAAATTATTTTTTTTATAATTTTTCTATTGTTGGGGGGGGGGGGGGGGGTATTGAGATGGGGAATTACTGTTACTAGCATAGTGATAAATATATTATGTATTCCTTTATTTGACTAAGATCGTATAATATATAAATGAGTGAAATTATGATTAAATCCTCATTTCATAAAATTATTAGTCATATGGCGTCGTCATGTGTGCACCTGATCATGTTTTCCTGATATTTCTTGTATCAGTGCAGACACAAATTCAAATTCAATCCATCATGCTGGTCATTAGTAAATAATTTGTCCTGTTTCGAGAGAAAACAACTTTTGTCAAAGGACACAAATTATAATGACCAAGGCAGCCATTGAACCCATAATCCTATGATTGAAAGTTATAATATCCCAATTTTAAGGTTCTACAATAAAACGGTGGAGATTATGCATCATGGGATGGATATCGACTACAGACAAAAATAATCTCGATTCTGGTCAAATATTTTGCAATACAGGTATCTCTTTTATTTCTGCGTCAATTTTCAAAAGGTTTATTGCACGTACCCCGCCTTACTGAGCTCATTTCTGAGATTTATATGAACTATTTGAATTCTCCATTTCCTATTTCTTGGCTATCTAATAATCTTAGCAAAAGGAAAATGCAAAGGCAAACCATTCTCAAATGGCTAAAAATGAATCCGCCCTTTCCTTTTCCTTTTCATGATCTTTCCTTACTAGTTCAATAACCGATCTACCTTAACCGCTTCGGCGTCGTTCATTTGTGGATTAGGAAAAAACAACAGCTATAAGTTGTGTTGAAAGTGTCAATTTGTCCGGAGACAAATGACGTTTTAATTTACCCAAATTTTATCAAAAAGAAGTCTTAAATCCACAAAGGTGGGTACACATAAAGCGCCATCATCATATGTACAACAAAAATATTAACCAGATTATTGGATAAGTTAGGAGGTGGATGGGGTGGAAGGTGGAAAATCGGCACCGATTCCTGCAAAATATAAATGGCCACTGACCTCTTGTATAATAACAAAGGGTTTGTCTCAAAATACTTAGACTGATGGAAATCGCAGGGGTTGTCTCAAACTACGGGGGGTGTCTCAACATGGTCAGTGCCAGGGGTTCTCTCGAAGTGTATTTATTTGAAGGAAAAGGAGAACTCAAATGTTTTTTACTACGTAAAAAATTGTATTTGTGGAATACTTAAATACTTTGTCAAGAAAATGATCCCAACCTAGACTAGAAAACGAAATGATAACGATTTCCGTCAAATTAACTTTGCTTCAGGTAAGGAATTGTGCAATAACTTTCTTATTCTCGAGTCAATTTTCAGGCGGTTTGTTGCATGTAACCCACCTTACGGAGCTTTTTCCTTTGAAAACACCTCATACTTTTTTGCAAATATTGATCCCAACCGACCAAAAAAGACTTTTTCTGGTCGGTGGGGATCAATTCTTGAAAAAATTACAAGGAGAATTCAAGTAAGTCATACATCACAGGAAAGAGCTCAGTAAGGCGGGGTTCATGCAAAAAAGCGTTAGAAAATTGACGGAGAAATAAGAAAGTTATTTCAAAATGTCTTAGCTGAAGCGAGGCAGAATTGTCCGTAGGTTTACCCATCCCACAATGCACATTCTCCACCATAATTAAGCCCTATATTTTTACCTAGTAGTCAAAAAGGCAACGGGAAAAGTTATAAACAACTTTTTTCCTGGTAATTCGCAACATTAGATCAGGCAATATCGGTTCTTACTTTTAATTTTATATATAAATCTCGGATTTAATAAATTATGAAACAAGAAAAAATTTGCTACGCAAGACTCTCTCTGATTCAATTGGCATGGGGTGATTTGACTTTTCTAACATTAAAATGATTGTACCTGTATGCCATAAAAACAATAGGATGTGCATCATGATTTAGTTTATTTGCTTTCAATTATTTGCTTTCATATGCATGTTTATCCTAGAAGATGGTAGATCTTCAAGTTGCCAAGCAAATGTGCATGGCAAAACAGGATGTTGTTGACGAGAAGTTTGTAAGAAAGACGAAGAAGAGCTATAGCTCAGTATTGCGGTGCTAAGCACAATATGTTATGTTTTTAAATGTAGAATATGAGTGTCGGACGCCCTAACGTCACCTTTGTAAGCTACCCCTCCTTAAGTTACTTGTGGCATGGCCCCTAAGGCTCTTAGCGAACAGAAGAGTGGAAAAACATCATTCCTGTCAAGCATCATTTCCGATTAAGAGAGAGGTGGTATGATGACCATAGGATAGTAATGTCACTGATGGCATAGGTCTAATCCCCAATGAATTGGAAGATGAGTTTTATCATTATTTTTACAAATACCAAGGTGATTCTTTTGCATGCAACAACTACTTCGGACCTGAGCATATAGACCATATCATGAAGTTATTTGAGCATATGATAGACTCTTTGGTACAAAACTTCATTAACAAGGACTCGGTGCAATTTTGGTTTGTTCCTGGTTGAGGTATCACGGCTGCAATCTTTAAAATAAGAGCAAAGATATGTTTATAGATCTTACCCTATAATACAGTTAAATGTAAAGAAAAGCCAAAGTTTAATGAGTTTTGATCAAATTAATTTTTCATTTAATTGGCCTGGAATAGGGGATGGGGGCCAAGATCCCTCATCCCATATCATGGCTGTCTAAAGGTAAATTTCACAAACGAAAGATAACAATCTAGTAAATGATAAATTTTTGGTAAAAACCAAATTTAGGTGGAATACGCCAATAATAGACAAGTAAAAAGTCATTGAACTCATTAGTTGATTTCAAGTGGGAAAGCAATAATCAAACGGGCTACCTATAGTTACAAATGCCTGAAGTTCCGATAGAAATGCTTAGAATGTAAAAATAACATGAGTGGCCAAGATTCCACAGGAACGTTTGGCCACTTATCACCATGATACCTCAGCCTGTTTATCTTGCCCGCCTCCCCGGGGATCAAGATACTAAGGGTGAGGGCAAAGATACACTCTGAAATTTTGGTACTCATGGGTAATCTACTCACGGGTATCTTGGCCCGCGAGGGTCAAGCTGTCCAGGCGCCAAGAAATACTGATATCACCACCGATGCAGTGATGCTTGGGGGAAGTTCAAGAAGATCCTTCCACTCCTGTCATCAAATGAGCATAGGTTCAAGGAAGGTTCTTAGATGCCTTTGCGAGTTCTTCGCTTCACCAGTAGTGAGTTTCACACCCAATGCTTTGGATTTAAAGCGTCTCAGTCAAAATGACACAGCTGTGCTCTGTTAGGTATCTTAGGGTCTGACACAGACCCCCTGATGACATTTTGACGCTGGGTTTATAGGTACAAAGGTTATGATCCCATAAAACTCACCGACACTAAGCGGACGGTGCCACAGATGGTATGGACATGTTTGGCATGCAACCTCTTGTATTTACTCTGTAATGTCTGGATCAAGAGACAATAGATGTCAAAGAAAGACCTGGGTTGGCTATGTCAAAATGACACAGCTGTGCTCTGTTGGGTATTTTGGGGTTTGACACAGACCCCCTGACAACATTTTGACACAGGGTTTATAGGTACAAAGGTTAGGATCCCATAAAACTCAACGACACTAAGCGGACGGTGCCTCAGATGGTATGGACATGTCTGGCATGCAACCTCTTGTATTTACTCTGTATTGTCTGGAGCAAGAGACAATGGATGTCAAAGAAAGACCTTGGTTGGCTATGTCATGACTGATATTAGGAGTATTGTCTCAGCGACATTAATTAACAGAGGAGCCTAGGCGTTGACAGAAACTGGTTTCCTGCAGCCTACACCTTTAGTATAGAAACATCCTCAATTGTTTGTCAAACAATTTTTAAAACAATCCTCATGACGAAGATGTAATCATCTTTCCATTGTTTGTCTATTCGCTGTATCTCTTTAGCTGTAAACTGATTCACGCTGACTTTGGTATGTTTGACAATTATTCGTAAACATAATTTTTAGTCTTTTGGTCCAGAATTCCAGCTGATTAAGACAGTGATATTCATTGTCAGAAATGAAGAATAAAGAATTTGTTGACCATGCCAATTGCTATATATATCATACAGGATTTTCTGTACCATGCGGTAAAAAGATATAATTTGACTATTTTCGTCTAAAATATGATTTAGTAGCTTAACAGGGCGCCTTTGATAAGATAGAGAGCATATTTTATTAACATCCCCACCAGCCCCGGGTATCAATATATTTTTCATATTCTACAGGAGTCAAACCCTCTAACTGTAATTCATATAATTTGACTTTTTTTAGCCAAAAACATTTTATTTACAGTAATTTCTTTGATGTCTAATAGCAGTTCATTTCATGTAAACATTACATTTCACATTTTCAGAAAAAATACAACAACAACAAAAAAAACTAATAACTATGTAATTCTGACATGGTCAGGTGCACCAAATACTGCAATTTGAAAGAGAAGAGCCAAACTGAGTGTTGAATCCAATTCCAATTAATTCATTATAATCTAAAATAGAAATCCCAATAATAACGAAATGATAACTATTACTAAGATAGTAATAAATACCCCCCCCCCCCCGCCTAGGCGCCCCCCCATTTGATGAAATAGAAATCAGAAAAAAATCATTTGTTGTGGTTTTTAGCTAAATTTTATTGTTGTATCAATGTAATCGATATTTGATAACATTTTCGCAAACAAAATCTTGATGAAAAAATTTTTTTATTCAAAAAGGAGAAAATTCCATTTTTTCTCATTTTTCAGCAAAATACCCAATTTTTGACCCAAAATTACAAAAATCCGAACGGAGGGATTCTTTTATATTTTTTTCTGTGCAAAGGTAGATACTTCCCGAGTAGAATGGTGCATATTTCATTTCTGTTCAAATTTTGTCCAGGTTAAATCATATATTGACCAGACTATGATGGAGTTTTATTGGATAAAGCATGGAAAAAGTGTAAAATGGATTTTAAACAGGGAATTAATTACGATCAGGCGATAGAAGCCTTACTGTACTGTTGGACGCTGAGATGTGCAGGTAAACGATTTACTGAATTTACCAAGTTACATGTACATAATATTTTCTGTCTTGTTTAACCCTTTCCCAAATGACGCAGCGTTGCGATTGTCCAAATGTAAAGTTGCTATTGATTGCAAAATTAAGCCTATCAATAAAACTGAAAACTTACAATGCAAAAGCATGAAAACATTTAATGAAGGGAAGAAAATTCAGGTCATCATAATTTTTTCTCGCATTACATTCAGAGCTACAGCTAAGAGGCCAAGAGGGGGTGAAGATATTCTATTTCTTTTAGTTCAAATCTAAACCCTATGTTGTGTGTACTCATTTGAATCGTCTCGATGAGACGAATCGAGGCGATTCTATTGAGTACCCACAACATAGGGTTTGATGGATATTTAATGAAATATATCAATTTTAAAAGCTATCACTCCCTCTTATCTGTAGCTCTGCGCATTGTCTTAAAAAGCCTTTTATTAGGGATGCCAGAACTACGGCTTGTTGAGAAAAGGGTTAATTACTAAAACGTTTTACATTTGGGGTTTCATATATGTTCTCTCTTAAGAGTATGTTAAATAAAAATGAGAAACAAATCCAACATAAATTATATCACTGTAGAAAAACAAGAAATTGCTCTAAACTCATTTGTTCGCAGCGTACAGTTTTGTACTTTAATTCTCGCTATTTGTAATTGTTCCTCGACTTTAAAGTATGAAAACTAATTTAATATTTAGTTTATTGAATCAAACTTGTGCAATTTTGATATTTCCAAGTTTCTTTATTTTCAATTTCAATTTTCGAATGGATTCCAAACTGGTCTAGGCAGATTCTAGATCGGCCTAGCCAGATTGGAATTCCATTCTGGCCTAGACCGATCCAGAATCTGCCTAGACCAAACTAGAATTCTAATCTGGACTAGTCCAAACTAGAATTCCAGTTTGGCCTAGACCGATTCTGGATCAGCCTAGGCTGATTCCGGATCGGCCTAGATTCCAATCTGGACTCCGACATATATAAATTTATCTAAGCCTAATAACATTGTAAAATACCATCTTACCTAAATCTTGAGCAATGAATGCTATTGGTCGTCTGTTGAACCACAACAATCTCTGAGCATCTATTCTAATATCTAGAGCCAATGTGACCAAGGCAATCATCGGGGCCAGTGGAAATGATGCTGCAAATATCTGAAAATAGTTTTAATAATAGGCTTTACTTCATGTATCAGTTTTAAACTTGAGTCATGCTGATTCGTTAAAAATTCTTTTTTGGCAGGCAGCTAGCGTGGACCAAGATCAGCAAACAAATCATGTACAGTTTAACTTTTGCTTACATCACCATCTCTTTCAGACTGGAAATGTTTATTAACTTGAAATAAAAACATTTTTAGTGTCATCATCCCTTTTATTGGAAAATCATTTTAGAAAGACTTTTATCAGTACTCATCTGACATAACGACAAGAATGAAGATTACAGATCAAAGATGGGACTTTTGGCTTGAAGCAGAAAATAAAGCCAACATTTCAATAAATAATCGTTTTGTCTATTCTGATTGAATCATGGAACTTTACTTATAAAATACATACACCATAAAGTGATGCCTTCATTTACATTTATATATTTGTGAAAAAATGACTTTACAAAAGATTAATTCAAAAATATGTATATTCAACATGTTAACATACAAGTTTTCAATATTCCACAACATTCATCTTATCATATGTAGAATCGGTACCTTTCTTTTAGGACAAACTAAGATTCTATTATTTGTAAAACTGCCTTACTTTTTACTAAAAATTTGTTAACTATCCCTTTCCCAAACAGCGAAATTCTAGACTTGTCCAAATTCAAAGATGTTGCAGACGACAAGTTCAAGTGAATGAAATTCTTCATTTTTTAGTCCTTTAGGGTAGAAAACTTAGTGGGAAATAAAGAAATTGCTTGTCACAAGCAATTTCTTCATTTCCAAAAAAGTTTTCCAAAGCCCTTTTCCCTTAGGTGTCAAAAGGCCTCACTCTGTGGTAATGGGCTATTCTTACCATGAGGAATCCATAAATGATGACTTTTTCTGTATATTCAGGCAGAGTAAAGTCACCTAGTGGAGGTTTGAGATATTGTCTCTTGAGGAACTGTTTAGCTTTCTTCATCTCCGTTGAGTCTGTATTGATGGACTTGTTCTTCTTGGTGTCTGACACTTGATTCTTACAACACGAACTACGACAACAGTCGGGTCGCGCACGCCATAACCTCTTCAATGAACTGCAATGGAATAAAAATTCAGTTAGCCCTTTTCCAAATGGCAAAATTCTTTACTGGTCCAAATTCAAAGATTTCAATTTCAATTGAACAAAAATTTAAATCTGTGAGTCTTTCTGGGTAGAAAACATTGCGAGCAATTTCCTCATTTTTGACAATAGTTACTGAAGCCTTTATCTAGCGGCTCCATATTTTTATTCAACGTTTCAAATCAATATTATCAGTATGTGTGCAGCCATAAGAACTTGTTCATAAAACCTAATCAAATGTATCAATGTTCTTCAAATAGTCCAGCTAAAAATTTAGTTAAAAAATGGGAGGCTAGAACAGTAATTTGTAGAACATACTAGGAAATGAAATACCCTACTTACGGTAATATGATATCCTTGAAGAACTTTGGGAATGGTTTAGCCAGCATGAGTATGAGAACTTGAAATGACAGTTGAGACATACAGTTACCCCCCTCACAATCATCGTTGTATTCATCACCCAGTCCAAATATACCGAAAAAATCAAACCTCTGGAAATAGAAAGAGATACATAAATGTTGATAACATATAGTTTGATAAAATTTAATAGGAGCCTATGCTTTAAAATAGTGAAGAAACATTCAATAATATACAAAAAAGGAATCATAGATGATGGCCAACTTAATATACACCAGTGCTGTTATCAGTATTTTTTTCCTTCTGTCTCAATATCCTCAATGAAACATTATACATAAATCCTATCTTTATCTATTTCAAATTTTATCGTCTGAAGCAGACTTTGATTTGTACTTCCTACAGTTTTGTCATTTTGGAAAGGGCTAATTTAGTAATGATTGAAGCTGAATTATTAATGGAAGAGCCAAAATGTTTATTCAAAATTTCTTGCACATACTTTATTTCAAGACAGATACAATCAGAACATATTGAATGCCTGATAAAATGTTACAAGAATAACTCTGACTTACCCCTCTCAAGAATGCAATATAAAAACAGGAGGCATAACTATTGGCAAATTGGAAGGCAAAAATCTTGATGATTAGAGCGTCGTCAAACTGAGTCTGGGTGCGATGATTTTCTGAAGATGAATAAAAGATATGCCTATTATCATATGACAAAAGATTGGACCCATGTAAAGTGAAAGTTGGCACAGATGTTGATTACACTATGTGGCTAATTGCACTTGCAAATCTGGAAGTCTAAAAAACAAAGTGAGAAAAATAGAAAATTCTATCCACCAGCATTTTCTTCTTTAGCTACACTGTTTGTCTATGTAGTTTCATTTACACTCAATAAAATTTTCTATTCTGTTGTAACAGATTCTAAAAGATTTGGAATTGAATTTCATATATTCAAACATACAAAACTAGATAAGAAACGATTATATAGGATGTTCAGCTGTTAAATTCACAAAGATCAGTGGCGGATCCAGAGAGGTTTCTGGGAGTTCAAACGAATCCCCATTTATAGTCTGAATATTTCATTTTCATTCAGAAATTGTGAAATACTAGGAAAATAAACTCCCCTTTTCGTATGTTCAAACCCCTTTCACAGAAATCCTGGATCCGCCACTGAAGACAGATGTAAAATAAGAATGTCTATGCACATGAAAGAGTATAAGCTTCTGTCTAACATTTCATGAATAAGAAGTATAACACAAGAGTTGTACCCATACAATGTAGCCCACTTTAACAGAAGCTTGCCATACAAAAGATCAAACTAAAATATCAAAGTCATGAGGTAAAAGGTCGTGGTCCCAAATAAAAGGTCTTGGTAGGAGGTGTCCGTGTGTAAAATATTACAGATCCATCTCTAATAGTGTACAAATTACAGGCCAGGTTGAAGTTTTTACAAAGAAGGTCTAATGTCAAGATCTTAAAGTGAAGAGTCTTTGAAAAGAATGTCAATTAAGGGCACAAGGTTAAATGTGAAAGGTCTTGGTAGGAGGTATCCTTGTGTGAAAAATTGAAGCACTATTTCAAAAGGTATATGCCAGGTTAACACTTTATGTCAACTCCAAGGTCAAGGTAAAAAGTAAAAGGTCAAGGTCCTAAATGAAAGGTCTTGACAGGAAATATTAAGAGAGTATCTCATATTGTTCATAAGATATATAGATTATGTTAAAGCTTTGTGAATGTTACAGATACAGACAACACAAGGGCTGTGACATTACAATGAGCTCTCCAGACACAAACTCACAAAGTCAACCCTTGCTAAAAATGATATCTGGTATAACCTTTTAAAACCATAAAAACTCTTTACTTTCTGACGATCAAACGATAATTACCGTACTCACAAAGATAAGCAGTAAAAAAGACACCTACCCCATTCAGTTAACTTGTATGCCACCCAATCATAAAACTGAAATGCAAAACAAGTAAAATCAATTTTTAAAATCAGAAGACATAAAAACTTTCATTCATCCAATTCTAGTACTAAAAGAGGTGCCCATGATAGCACATACATGCTGGATAAAGCTTCTCTGTGAACATGGAATTGTCATTCAAGGATTGATCATTCAGAAACCGATTAAACCCTACCCAATCTATAGATAATGATACATAACTAGAAATCATAGAGATTAAGTTTAAACTTATCCTGATTTAACCTTTCCCAAACAAGACCTGGTTTTGATGTTGCCTACAGAAAAGGCTTGCAAAAGAAGAAATTGCTGATAATCAGCGTTTTCTCCTTTTTTCTGTGCTATACATGTGTACAAAAATTCTATCTCTAGCAACCTAAAATTTGTTATCTGTAACAGCTTTCAAATTGAACCACCTAAAATTTTGTTGTCTAGAAAATTGGATTGGATTGAATGGAGTTTTACGTCCCACTCAACTACTAAGGTCATATGGAGACGGGACCTTGGTTTTCAAGTTTCGTCTGAAAGACTGGAGAAGCGGCGGATCAAACCCGCAACCCGTGTTTCCGCCCCTGTTGTCTGGGAAAGGATTAAACTGTGGGAGATGTTGACAAGAAATGGCTACAAGACAGACAGATAGTAAGACAACCAGATAACCAGGGCAGTAACATAACACAACCTTTCATATAGGAATAATTAAATGCGCAAATTATCATGTACATCATTAAAATTCTGTGGAAATTCTTATTTGGGCTATAATTCCTTACCCTTCCGAGAATGAGAATTGAGATTGCGTTGAGTAGAGCTGAGATGACATTGGTTGTAATAAGACACTGTATTGCATCTAGATCTGTACAATAATCCACGCTCACTATCACACGGTAAACTATCACAGCTGCTAAACTTATAAACACTATACAGATCTGGAATAGAGGGATAAAAGTACAAGTTTCAAGAAATATATATTACACATATATGTTCAGATGAGTAGAAATCTAAGATAAGATTTATGCCTTGAAGGAATTCCAATAATTTTGATGGACAAGCGATATAACAAAGACAACATTCTTTGCAAAAAATTGCATCTCAGCAAAAATGTTATAATTGAAGCAGATATCTTTCTTTATGGAATATTTTTAATTCTAAATAGCATGCATGGTATATTGATAACTTACAGTACAACCTCGCAACGTCATGATGACATCTATGACATATTTCTGTCGGAATATTCAGACAAAAATGTCGCCGTACTTCCCTCTCACATCTCTTATTTACGGACCATAAAACGTGGATAAATATCAACCAGGAGGCAAGTTTCATTTATCCACGGATGCATTGTTGTACGCTGTACACAGTTCGTGTATTATTTGTATTTGTACTACTGCTTTGTTGTGATTTTGTGGCAATTTATAATGATAAAATTTGGCGACCGGACAAGTTCATTTTATCACGCAGTGACCAGGGTTTGACTCTCATTCAATGTTTTGCTTTTTCCTAGAGTAAATCTGAAAAGCAAGTGGTTGTAATGACGCATTATAACAAGTTTATTAAAATACTATGTTTAGGATTTACTGAAATTTAATTTGAGTGTCAATGTTCAAACGAAATTCAGTGTGGAATGGCATGTCACGTTGAACAAATTAATCCTCATTCGTGCAAATAGTAAAAATTCTTTATTTATGTTTCCTGTTATATTAGAATCGAAATAATCTAAGTTCTACCGTGGTCTATCGTTATTTAACCATGGTTCTGAGTTAGGCTTCTCAATGAGTAATCCACTCGAGCTGTCGCTCTCGTAGATTATTTATTGTGCCGCAACTCAGAACCGTGGTTAAATAACGATAGGCCATGGTAGAACTAAGATTATTTCTTAATCAACTCACCATTAAAATTAAAGCTGATGATGATAAACAATATTTGAGTATTTGTCTTCTGAATGGATAAAACCAGTCATCTTCATTGGTCACTGGGTCCTAAAATAAAGAGATAACATACCTTTTTCAAAACGACCAAATTTTGTACTATTCCAATTTGAAAGCTGCTGCACATGACAAAATGGGAGTTAATGAACAGATTTTTGTATAGCAGAACAGAGAAAATATTGAGGCAAAAGGAGAAAATGCTAATTATTAGCATTTTCTTCTTTTGTCTCAAGGTTTTCCTACACCCTTTCTGCTAGGGACGTCAAAAACAGATCTTGTTTGGGAAAGGGTTAACAATCTATTTTCTCCAAGAATTTTGACTAGAATACATGGAAACAAAACACCTAGCAGAAATTGAATCTGCAGGGGAATATAATCACTTACCCTCTCCCAAACAAGACCTGGTTTGGGTGTGTTTAAATCAAAAGGGTTGGGAAAACATTGAGACAAAAGAAGGAAATGCTGATAATCAACATATTCTCCTTTTGCCTCAATATTTTCTATTTCATATTGTGCACAATTTCTTTCCTTTTCAATATCTGTTTTTTTCGTCTGCAGCAGCTTCAAATTGGACTAAGTTAAAATGCTATTGTTTGGGAAAGTGTTAACACAGGCTGTGTTACAACGCGTTTTGTAATAAACCTGCAAAATGTAATAAGTATTACAAAACGCGTTGCGATGACATGAAATGTAATAAAATTATGTACACGGCGTTATGTAATAAAGTTGCAATATGTAATAACTTTTTTCACCGACCTATAATTTCGTTCAAAACTTGATGCTGTTAATAAAGAAGAATTGTGATAAGCATGATAAAGGCAATTTCGACATCATTTTCCAGGCAAATATTGTAAGATCATTGTGAGAATATGGAATTTTAAAATCGATAATTGCCTTCTTTTTTTTATCAAATTTCTTACTGTATATGGATTCAAACAAGGTACTTTTTATCGCCATCATGCAACAAAATGATTATGAAAAGTTGAAAAAAGTTTATTACAAAACGCGTTGCGATGACATGAAATGTAATAAAATTATGTACAACGTGTTATGTAATAAAGTTGCAATATGTAATAACTTTTTTCACCGACCTATAAACTCATTCAGAACTTGATGCCGTTGATTAAGAGGGATTGTGATAAGCAAGAAAATGGCAATTTCGATATCATTTTCTGGGCAAATACTGTTTAAAAAAGTTTATTACAAAACGCGATGTATATAATTTTGTTACATTTCACGTCGTCGCAACGCGTTTTGTAATAACTTTTTTCAACTTTTTCAAAATATTTTTCTTGCATGATAATGATAAAAAATAACTTATTTCAATCAATATAGTAAGATATTTGATAAAAAGGAGGCATAGGTGATATCAAAATTCCATATTCTTACAATAGTCTTACAATATTTGCCCAGAAAATGATATCGAAATTGCCATTTTCTTGCTTTCCACAATCCCTCTTAATCAACGGCATCAAGTTCTGAACAAATTTATGTGTCGGTGAAAAGTTATTACATATTGCAAATTTATTACATATTGCGTTGTACACAATTTTATTACATTTCATGTCATTGTAAAGCGTTTTGTAATACTTGTTACATTTTGCAGGTTTATTACAAAACGCGTTGTAACACAGGCTGTCCTGAAACTTTTCTACAGTACAATATGAACATAAGAAATTGAAACACTTTAAATTGAACCAAGAGGAAAATGTTATTTCCTTAATTATCATCTGTTCTAAGAGAATAGAAATTAAGTTTTACCTTTTTAAGTTTTGTTCCGAAGAACTGAGGTCTATCAGGTTCATTCTGTTCAAACATATCAACGTCCCACTCATACGCTAGACGAGAATTACGTCGCTTCCACATCTCTAAAAACACTGTGCCTGAAACAAAATTAATTTCAATTACTTTTACACCTGTTTTGACAATTTTCATGAAAATATCCTCCTTTCCCATTTCTCTTTCTCTCAATGTTTTTCTGATAGCAAATGTTCATAATTTCATTAACATCTCATTTGTTGTCTATTATTTGTTGTTTATTATTTGTTGTCAATTTAGATATGTCTTCTGTTAACATTGCAACCAAATATGTACAATAGATAAATAATTACCATCCCATCCGTGAAGAACAGTCCTTGAAATTTCTCCTTTGGTTTTATTGATTTGACAGCACACTGCATGCAAAGAATCCAGACAGTTAGGAAATCACATCTTAATTTCTGGATTACAATTCAAGTTCAAAGAAATTTCCTAACTAAAATAACAACAGATTAAACCTTTCCCAAACAAGACCTGGTTTTGACATCCTTATTAGAAAATGCTTGGGAAAATATTGAGTCAAAAGAAGAAAATGCTGATAACCAGCATTTTCTCCTTTTACTTTGATATTTTCTGTGCTATATCTAACACAAATCCTTAGCTCATTAGCTTTCCAATCAGACCAACCTACAATTATGTCGTTTGGGAAAGGGTTAACTCTTTCCCAAACAAGACCTGGTTTTGACGTATCTAATAGACAACACTTGGGAAAACATTGAGACAAAAGAAGAAACTGCTGATAACCAGCAGTTTCTCCTTTTGTCTCAATATTTTCTATGACATAATTTACACAAATGCTAACTTTAATGTCTTCTATTTTGTCATTTGTGGCAGTTTTTAAAGTGGATCACCCTAAAATTTTGTCATTTGGGAAAGGGTTAAATGAGCAATACCGTACCCCATAAACATATAGTGAAGGCGAAGTATGGAGTAACATCATTATCAAAGGAGCCTCTCAATGTGTTGTAGAGCTGGGTCATCCTCCAGGTTAATCTACAGTAAATATAGAGAACATCATCATAGTCTTCAACCTGTCATACTGAATTATTTGTGTGATATGTTTTTGCCCCCAAAATTGTTATTTTTGTAAATTATCATCTTGATATTTGACCCTGAACTTCATGGTTGACCTTGACCTTGGAACTTACAAACAGGTTGCTTTGTCAGATAATTTTGAAGACAATGCCAACATTTTGCATTAAGTTGCATGTTAAGGGTTGAGCAGTGATTGAAGGATAACATTAAAGAATGTCAAAGAATATATGACTTAAATGACTTACTGTTCCCTGTCTGTAAGATTTGTAGGCATCTCTGCCTCATCTGTCTCACCATAGCTACAACACAAATTATACAGTAATGTAAAACACTATGAGATGGGAGAAACCTTACCATGTAGACGATATACCAGTTGCTCAGTTTTAACCCTTTCCCAAACGACAAAATTTTAGGGTGATCCAAATTGAAAGCTGATGCAGACAACAAAATTAATGATAAACAAGAGGCCCAGAGAGCCTTATCGGTCACCTGGTTATCAGCAGTTTCTTCGTTTGTTTCAATGTTTTCCCAAGCCTTTTCTATTAGGGACGTCAAAACCAGGTCTTGTTTGGGAAAGGGTTAAAGACTCAAATACCAAGTGTGAATTCAATCCAACAATAGAACATTTCTCAATATGTACCCTATTTACCCCCTTTTGGCCCCTTTTGGGGCCCAAAAGGGAGATAACTTCATGATTTGTAAAAATCTAAAGCGGCTTCCCATTGGGAAGCTTCCTGCCAAGTATGGTAGAAATCTGGCCAATGGTTCTCAAAAAGAAGTAGAAAATGTTCAAAGTTAAGTAATAACGTGAACCCCTCCCATCCCCCATCCCCAGCACGGCCATTTATTGATGGATTTTTTTCTCTTGTACAAACTTTGAAGTCCTTGCCCTAAATAGGCTAGTAAATATACACTTTAACCTGGACAAAATTAGAACAGAAATGAAACCTATGCAATTGTACTCGGGAAGTACCCACCTTTTCACAGAAAAAAATATACTTCGATCCCTCCGTTGCGATTTGAGTAATTTTGGGTCAAAAAATGGTGTTTTGGGCGAAAAATGTGAAAAATTGGAATTTTCATTTTTTTCAGGATTTGTTGATTCTTATGCTGTTTTTATGTGAAAAGATGGTAAGGAATATGAATTAGATTGGTACATAAGGAAAATTCGGCGAAAAATCGTAAAACCTGATTTTTTATGATTTGTAATTTTTATTCATTGTAATTGAATGTAGTATCTATAAGGAATTAAGAAAGCAATTTTTACCAAAATACTACTGGAAATCACCAAACATGTATAAATTCATAGAATTAATGAAAACAGAAAATCGTAATTTATTAAATCGTCTAGGTAATTATGTAAATAAATCTTTTAAACTCAGAAATCAACTATTGTTTAATAATTGACTCTACATCTAAACATTTAATACTGTTTCTTTATTTATATCTATGAATAATGATACATTTTAATTGATGTACTTCCAATCTAAACATATACATATTTTTGTCTATTATCGTGCCCGTATATTTTTGATATCACACGGTAAAATTCGTATTACAGCATTTAAAAACAGTTACTGAAAAGGCTGCAAAGGCTGGTATCATGACCCCTCCTATTTCGTTTCGTGGAGGAGTTTGATATTAATCTTACACAGCTAATATATACTTTCCTTGCGATCGCAGATGTGGGGGATACCTTTCCCCTTTTTCCCCCGAGAGAAAGAGGAAGGCACGGCCCCTACTCCTGCCATCGTTTATATTTGAACCACAATCAAAATTTTCTGATGAATGTATCAAAAACGTTAGATCTTATTCCACGTTTACTGCTACTGAGAACATTACTAAATTGCATTGTAATAACTATTGTTAATCTTAATTCTTTGATTGGGGAAAGAACGAAAATGTTGAAAACGTCTTTGTATACAATAGGGAATTATTTTATCCAGTTCACCATGACGTATTTTTGTACAAGTAAAAACAATTGTGTGGGTGTTGTTATAAAATGTCGTAACTACAGCTTGATTCATGCCGTGGTTACGAGATTATGTAACAACACCGAAGATTTATCAAAACATAATGGTAAACCCAATCTATTTTTAGCACGAAATTCATTGCCATTGTCTAATATTTTGTTACATGTACCACATTTTAATTTAAATTGGACTATAATCCGTCTTACATACATTGCTTGAAATGTAACGATTTAATAATTGTCATAATGACAAATATTGTGTATATAATATTTTTACTTGTGACAAATATTAAACATTAATGATATTTAAAAAAATATAGTGGTTTAAAAAATAGACACATGATTGTTTTTGATCACATGCTGGTTTGAATGCACCATGTAAATGAATAGCCTTATGAATAGCCTTTTGAATGGATTAAGTAAGAAAATGTTGAAACACATCTCTACTGTATTTTACATATCTTGATATAATCAATTTCATACAAAGACATATACATATTTTGTCATCTGATCCTTTCTGCAATGTAAATTGGTCTATGATATACATGTACCTTGTATATACAATAATGTATAGTATGTTATAGGTCCGCCATATTGTAAAAAAAAATATTATGTAATTTGTGTTCCACATGGGTCAAAGACCTTCTGGATTATTTATATATGAAAATTAAATTAAACATGAAATTAGTCTGCTGACAAACGGGCACTGTTTTTTGCCTAATATTAGGCTTTATATAAAGTACCAATAGTGTAAAACAATGTTTTTAAATATACAAGTAAGGAGCTTAGAACAGAATTTTGTGTTATTTGAATTACTTTGATCACATATAAAAATTTACGTTAGACGATTTCAGTAAGTCTTGTAAGGGTTCCGGTTTTATGGGTTTAGAATAGTTTTCCCTCTGGCATATTATTAAAGGCATTTGGAATACGAAATCGTAAGTGATCAACCATTGCTTTTTTGTAACTTTAGTTTTACAGCAGACAACAGTGGTTCTTGTAAAAATCTTGATTTGAATAAGCTATGGAATAGGATCTGCTTTGCTTGGTGAGATACCATCGGGTTTGAACAGGATGGGGATAAAGACGCGGTAAAGAAGATGCATGATGATTGATTTTTATGTGTTTTATCTTTTTCTACTTTAGGTCTATACATTTATCCTCATGGTTCTTCACGGTCACATAATCTCAATGTTTGTGGCACTATATATTATCTACGTCCATTTTTAACAAGACTGTCTATATGCCGAACCACAAAAGGTGTTGATTCTTCCAATTCCATTCAGTCTTTGAATTGTATGAGCATTACTCTCAGGCCCGTAAGAAGCAATTTCATATTTTCGAGGGGGAGCTGAAGCACCTATCCGGGCCAGTGAATATTGTGGGAGGGGGCTATTAAATTGAATTTTCTCTAAATGTTCAGTGTTAAATAGGAAAATTAGGCATTTTGGCCAACTTGTTGCTTATCCCATAACCTTATGTTAACCTTATGTTCCCACGGGCCCAAATATATTAGCCATGTCCATTAAAATGGTTGTTCCTTGATGGTTTTTGCGTGACCCGGGATGTTATACATTCTACCTGATGATTACATGGCCCAATGACAATGACATGGTCAACCAAACTTGACAGCATTTTGATATGGAGCTTCAGTGCATTAATAAACAACCCCAACAACCCCAAACAAACATCGTTAGTATCAATACGCCATATTTCACTCTAATTACCTGTCCCAGTACTTAACTAATGTTACAACAAAATGACTGAGAATTTGCTGAACACATCATTTAGTCATTGAATGAATGTTACTTTTCAGACTTTTTAGCCAAATTTCGTTTTTATATAATGTTGTTTAACATGTTTTCATATAACATGTACTCATCTTAAAGCGACTATTTCCCAGATTTGGACCCAAAAATTGTCAAATACAAATGAAATGTACACTTTTTAAGCTTTATATGACCTGATTAAATGATTACGAGAAACTATTGAAGCAACGACTCATTTTTTCGCAATTTGATACCAAATTCATGAAGCGATGTCGCAAGTAGGTCAAAACAGTAGGACATGCGACTTTCTTAAATGACGTCACAACATACATGATGACGTCATATTGAAATTTAAGTATGAATCTCGTTTGAATCATGGTCCGCGCTGTATGTGCATGCGCAACAATTTGAAAATAATTCTAACCCCATCAGTGATGGGGTTGAATTTAGGCTTGGATTCTCCCTAAATTCAGCTATCTGTCTTGTAATTTCGGCTCATTCTCTGTCTGAATCGCATATTATTAACCATCCCGAGGTGGTCAACACAAAAGTTTTGCATATTTTTTCAAAAAAATTCATTTTTTGCAATTAGACCATCTGTTACCGTCGCCCTTTAATACTTCATAAAAATTGAAAATCAAAAAAACACCTCCAAAACAGAAACCTGAAAAAAATCATAAAATTTCATTTTAATTTCCGCAAAATGGCAATGAATCTTGTGCGAAACATAAGCTGGATTTACCGTTATCTTTTTATAAATTGTCGGTGCTGTTAAAAAATCTCGTAACTACAGCTACAATCAAACTGTAGTTGCGACATTTTAGATTTACACCGATAAATAATATTGTTTGTCCGAAATTTCGTAAACGTTTACTGGATAAAATTGATCCCTATTACAGAAATTGCAGAAGGGATTCTTTTACTTGTTTAAAACTGTTTACTATTTCTATTCCTTAAGCCTATTCATTTGGGTAAAACAATCTAAAATAGGAAGTATCTCAATAAAGAATTCAGTGCTATGTTAATATCAATCTACCCCCCCCCCCCAATTTGATGAACCACCGCCCCCTTTTCGACTGAAAAATCACTAAAATTTAGCTTTTATGATTCTTTAATTACAAATATATTTCCATCTGATTTATATGTATATGCTTACATTTCCTCAAATAAGAACATCATAAAAATCAACAAAATTTAATGCATGTACTGAATATATAGAAAATTCCAGTTTTTGCAATTTTTCACCAAAATACCATTTTTTTTTGTCTCAAAATTGAAACATAAATCACAACAGAGGGTTTCTTTTACTTTTTTCTAATCACTAATCAAGTCAATATCATTATAATACATCTAAAATAGGAATTATTCCGTGAAGAATGTTGCATCAATATTCTACCCCCCGCCCGCTTATTTGCCCCCTCCCCCCATTTTGACTAAAAAAAATCATTAAAAAATCAGTTTTTACGATTTTTCGCTGAATTTTCTTTTAGTACCCATCTAAATCATATTTGCTACCATTTTCTCATCTAAAAACTGCATGAAAATCATCAGTTCATGAAGAAATTGAAAATTCCAGTTTTTCACATTTTTCGCCAAAAAACCCATTTTTTGACCCAAAATTACTCAAATCGCAACAGAGGGATCGAAGTATATTTTTTTCAGTGAAAAGGTGGGTACTTCCCGAGTACAATAGCATAGGTTTCATTTCTGTTCTAATTTTGTCCAGGTTACCCCTGTTTCAGTTTTAGTTTGACTAGACTATAAAGACTTTAACTTCCAAATGTGTATCCAATGCAACAGCCGGTTCATGAGAAGAAGATTTTTTAAAATGTCCCCAATTTCCCTCCTTTTTGGCCCTGTTTGTATGCGGCTTCCTATTAGAATGCTTCCTGCCAAGTTTGGTTGAAATCCGTCCAATGGTTCTCAAGAAGAAGTTGAAAATGTTAAGTTCACTTATATCTACCATTGAAATGAAACAAATTACGAGAAAAAAGTCATTTTTCTTTGTAATTCATTTCTTTGTATAGTGGGCTTTTGTCCTTCACCCCTTTCAAACGCATGATAAAGATTACTAAAATGCTCTTTCCTACATGATATGACATCATGGCATTTGATAAATGAATATATTTTGATCAAGTCAGAATTTTTACAAAGACAAGTTGTGGAGGTTGCGTTAGTTAGGTAGAAACACCCTACAACTTGAAGTTTTTGATGCAGTCATGAATTTGGTATCTATGAAGATAAGAAGCCATTTCTTATTTATATCTGATGTCTTTTTTAAATATATGATGCTGTTTTGTGACCATGACATTTCAAACATCACTATCTACCATGTTTCTTATGACACGAAAATGCATGAAATGATAAGATTTGTTTTGCATTAGTCTGCCATCTGCCTAACGGAAATGGTCATTTAAACCATTACTACACAATGACGCCTTTTGACTCCCTCATAAACAAGGCTTGGGAAAACATTGTGGAAAATGGAGAAATTGCTTGTGACAAGCAATTTCTTCATATACCACAATGTTTTCTAACCGAAAATGGAAAGACTTTCAAAATTTCATAACCTTGAAAGTCGTCTTCTACACCCTTCAAATTGGAACAGTCCAAAATTTGCCATCTGGTAATGGGTTAAGACTTCACTGAACCTACCTGACAGTTAACCCGTAAATAAAACAAGCAAATCCAAACAAAAATGGCAGCCATAGACTCAATATCAACAATCCACTCCATGCAAAATACAGGGCAATCTTCTCTCCAAAATAATTACGAATCTTCCACAGTGGCAGAAACTTTCTCCAGCTACCCCACGTCCATGTGTCATTCAACTCTTTCCGCGGATCATGAATCAGTTCCTTTTTCCGGGTTTCTGTGTCCGTCTTCTTTTTCTCCTTGATGGAGTCTTTATTGTGTTTCCTCATTTCCTTTTCATGACTGTAGACAGAGTCTTCATGTAAAATGTAGGCGTCAACATAAATCTCTTTCAGTAGGAAATATGGCAACCCTTCAACAGAATATTGGTACATGATTTGTCATACAATAATACTCAAATTTTTCACATGTCATAAACCATAAGAATGAGTTTCCTTTCCACAGTAGGTTTTTTCCATACAATTTGATTAAGATAAAAATCAAAGCCCTGAAGGGCCTGAAAGTCGCTACAACAGAATTATTTGTAAAACAAGATTTGCTTTTCATGATCCTATCAGAGAATGCTTTGAAGTATTGAATGAAATGTATGTATGCCCCCACAAGGGTAAACCTTTAACAATTGAAGTAGTGCAGTTGTAGAATTAATTTACATCAAGAATGAAAAGGGAAAATGGCAATAACTCCACGAACATTATCAGCAGAGTTATATTTTTGTACAATACACTTCTACATAATGACACCATCCACCTATGAAGTTGCACGAATCTACCTCGCATAATTTTTAGTAATGCTCTTGACAAACAATTAAATATGAAAATGAACAAAGGGCAAAAACCCAAAAATATGATTGACAGAGTATCAATTCTTACCTATGAAGTTTTATGCGATGTAAACAAGACCTAGATCTCCATTTTAAATACGCAAAATATATTTTGTCAAAATGACGATAAAGTTTATAAACGATGACCGAACTCGTGATTAGATCACATTCTATAGAAACAAATTGAAAAAAAAAATAATAAAATGAAAGAACAAAACAAGTTATAGAATATTTACAGAGAAACACAGCTTTATTTTTCATCCATATCTATATATACAAATTCATAATACCATAGGCTACAGCAAATCCATAGATAACAAGAGATGTTTGTAAAACATATATGCCCCCTTCAAGTGCCTACATTTGATGTAGGTCAAAGTCCAAGGTCAAGTTAACAAGGTCCAAGGTCATGGTCAAATATGAAAGGTCTTGGTAGGAGGTGTCTATGTGTGAAATATCAAGGCTGTATATGTAAAAGTAAAATGAAATATAGGCCAGATTAAAGTTTTTAAAAGTAGGCCAAATGCCAAGGTCAAGGTCATGGTCAAATGTGAAAGGTTTTGGTTGGAGGTGTCCATGTGTGAAATATCAAGGCTATAGGTGTAAAAGGACATGATATATATGCCTGGTTTAAGTTTTTTAAAAGTAGGTCAAACTCCAAGGTCAAGGTGCAATATTCAAGGTCATGGTCAAATGTGAAAGGTTGGAAGTGACCATGTGTGAAATATCAAGGCTATATGTGTAAAATGACATGAAATATAGGCCAGGTTAATGTATTATAAAAGTAGGTCAAACACCAAGGTCAAGGTCACAAGGTCCAAGGTCATGGTCAAATGTGAAAGGTCTTGGTAGGAGGTGTCCATGTGTAAGATATCGAGACTGTATAGGTAACAGGACATGAGATATAGGCCTAGTTTAAGTTTTTTAAAAGTAGGTCAAACTTCGAGGTCAAGGTCCAAGGTCATGGTCAAATGTGAAATGTCTTGGTTGGAAGTGACCATGTGTGAAATATCAATGCTGTATGTGTAAAATGACATAAAATATAGGCCAGGTTAATGTATTATGAAAGTAGGTCAAACACTAAGGTCAAGGTCACAAGGTCCAAGGTCATGGTCAAATGTGAAAGGTCTCGGTCGTAGGTGTCCATGTGTCAAATATCAAGGCTGTATGTGTAAAAGGACATGATATATCAGCTAGGTTAAAATTTTATAAAAGTAGGTAAAAGTCCAAGGTCAAGGTCAAAAGGTCCAAGGTCATGGTCAATTGTGAAAGGTCTTGGTAGGAGGTGTCCATGTGTGAAATATCAAGGCTGTATGTGTAATAGGTCATGAGATATATGCCCGGTTTAATTTTTTTAAAGTAGGTCAAACTCCAAGGTCAAGGTCACAAGGTCCAAGGTCATGGTCAAATGTGAATGATGTTGATAGGAGGTATCTATGTGTGAGATATCAAGTCTGTATGTGTAAAAATACATGAGATATAGGCAAGGTTAAGAATTAAGTATAAAAATCAACAAAGGGCAATAACTCGAAGAAGTTGATCGACAAGGTTATGGTTCTTGTGCACTGCACCTCTCCATAATGAGATCTATCAACCTGTAAAGTGTCATGATTCTACCTTATATACTTTTTGAGTTATGCTCCGGACAAGAATCAAGTTTGAAAATCAACAAAGGGCAATAACTCCAAAATATGATCAGCAGAGTTACGGTTCTTGTGCACTGCACCTCTCCATAATAAGATCTATCTACCTGTAAAGATTCACGATTCTTCCTAACATACTTTTTGAGTTATGCTCCGGACAAGAATCAAGTTTGAAAATCAACAAAGGGCAATAACTCCATAAAATTGATCGGCAGAGTTACGGTTCTTGTGCACTGCACCTCTCCATAATGAGATCTATCCACCTGTAAAGTTTCATGATTCTACCTTACATACTTTTTGAGTTGTGCTCTGGACAAGAATCAAGTTATAAAATCAACAAAGGGCAATAACTCAAAAATTTTGATCGGCAGAGTTACAGTTCTTGTGCACTGCACCTCTCCATAATGAGATCTATCCACCTGTAAAGTGTCATGATTCTACCTTACATACTTTTTGATTTATGCTCCGGACAATAATCAAGTTTGAAAATCAACAAAGGGCAATAACTCCAAAAATATGATCAGCAGAGTTACAATTCTTGTGCACTGCACCTCTCCATAATGAGATATATCCACCTGTAAAGTTTCATGATTCTACCTAACATACTTTTTGAGTTATGCTCCGGACAAGAATCAAGTTTGAAAATCAACAAAGGGCAATAACTCCAAAAATTTGATCGGCAGAGTTACGGTTCTTGTGCACTGCACCTCTCCATGATGAGATCTATCCACCTGTGAAGTTTTATGATTCTACCTTTAATACTTTTCGAGTTATGCTCCGGACAAGGTTTGGTCTACGGACAGACCGACCGACCTACGGACCGACCGACCGACCGACCGACCGACCTTCCGACCGACCGACACTTGCAAATCAATATACCCCCATTTTCTTCGAAAGGGGGCATAATAATATCGTTAAAATGAATGCTACATATGAAAAGCAGAGGAAGCTAGATCTATTTTCAAAATGTTAGATTGGTCCAATTTGTAGGTAATTTTGGGGTGTTTAGTGATTGGGAGTAAAAACGTCGTAACGACAGATTTCTGAAAGGGGCCCATGATAGGTTTTTATGCTTCTGAACTATTCGGGAACTCATATTTGTAAATGGAAAAACAATTTGCAATGCATAAAAACCTCAATCACGGCGAATATCCATCTTTACTTTGCTATAGATCAATCCTTTCCAAGGGTGTTTACAGATTCTATTTTTACTTCGAAACGAGACAAGGTCAAGGTCAACGAGACACATCCCCAGCAGTATTAACACACTGTACAACCGGCTGCGTCGATGACTGTGACCTTATTTGCGAGGGATGCGTGGAAAGGTTTATTTTGTAGAAGCAGTTAGCACTGAACATTTATATGCGTATTTATCAACTATAGAATACCAAAGATCCTTTCATTTATTCATAAAAGTAAATTAATTTGACCTACCATGCACCTGACATCAGATGCCGAATCTGTCTTCGTTGACGACGCAGCCGGTTGTACGGTGTGTTGAATCTCGCTGAGCACAGATGACGTACCTCTGACGTAATTGCTTTTTGAAGGTTGGGCATGTGTAACCGTTACAAAACAAAAACAAAGGACAATAGAATGCGGATCTGCACGTTATTCATTGACTTGGATTTTTATACTTGATAAAGCTCAATGAGTGCTAACAATGGACCCCTTCAGGTTGGTAATTTCATACGTTTATATCTGGTTTGTAATTTTTGTGCCATTTGCATTTTCGACAGCCTAGCAGGTCCCCCTTTAATCTGTAGTTGTGATGTTTTGGCTGCATGTCCCGTAAATTGACTGGAATTGATACTAAACTAAATAAAATTCTGGGTAAGAACGATGTTTTAAATGAAATATTTACCCATTTTGTTCTATTCAGATTTCCCAATTTCAGAAGATGTCACAGAAATTCATTGAATAAAATAGATCTATACTTCATAACGCATTCCTCACTTAACTAAAACCCCTCAAAATCACACTTGTCCTCCCTGGTTGAAAGTAAGATACTTTCAAAATACTGAATTTTACAGCTGGGGGGCCATGGACCACAGGGCCCCCGATGGGTCTATGGAAACGCCCTGGCCAGGGGTCCACAGGGCCAGAGCCCCCCCCCCCCCCCCCCCCGGAAGCTCTTGAGAAATAGCGTTTTCAAACCCCTCAGGAAGGCGTTCATGACACTATAAATACTACCATCTTTTGATGAAAGTTTTCCAAATCATTTATCACTCAGTTTAAAATTATAACTCAATATGATGCACTTTTTTACATCATTTTTTTTTTTCAATTTCGAAATAAGAACTTATACTTTCTAGTATGCTATGGTGACTCAAGGATTTTTTTCCGAGCCTAAATGATGGCATAAAATGTGTAAAATGTGTAACGTTACATTAAAGTTATACAGCTTAAAAATAATTTTCGGATAATTCCAGGAGGGAGGTCCAAAACACACCCCCACCGACCCCCTCTCGATCCGCCCGTGGTATGACATGGCAAAAATTTCAAAATATGCACATATTTCACGGTAGTTGCAATAATGTAACCGATACCATTTTGAATATTGATCTGGGTTTCGGATAAAATTCCTTCCTATTTGTTGCATGGGCGGATCTAGAGGGGGGTCGGGGGGGTGTCCAGACCCCCCCCCCCCCCCCCTGGAATTGACCGAAAATTAAATTTTGACTGTATAATTCTATTGTAACGTTACATATTTACTACATTTAAGCCATAATTTGGGCTTGGACCCCAAATGGAAAAAAAATCTTTGGCTTGGCTTGATTTCAAGATTGTATTTATTTTTCGGATGCATCAAGGCAACTATTACTTAGCTATATTTGATCTTTGCTGTTGTGTTTCCACACTTGCACTTTTGTCATCCCTCTTGGTGACCGTGATATTTCTCAAGATTGATATCATTTAGGTACACAATATTTTACAGTCACGGAAATGAATAATCTCTAGAACTGTTTATTGCGGCAAGCCTAAAGTCGTGATTAATCGATAATTTGAGCCTCTAATAATGGTTTATTCACGAATTAATTTCCCCTCTCTTCACAAAAACTATTTTATTTCACGTTGATTATTCGGTGATTAATGATAAGAAATTTAATCGCAGAAACGTCGACTGAATCGACGGACGCTCGACAATTTAATTTGAATACATCTAGGTTTAGTAGGTTATTTTGTTTTTGGTCGGCAAGCGATAACGTCATGATGATACGAAGAAAATGATACCTGTTAGTCTATTATCCAAACCAAAAATTCACCGGTAATAATCCAACTAACATATTTTGAAACAGTTTCCGAAATAACTGAGCAGATGTTGGCGGTGTTTTTGAAGTCACTATTCCAGCCCAGATTGAGTAGACGCTACGTCATCAAGACGTCATATTGTTTTTTAACAAAAGGGATCCCACTGTATCACGTGCTTATTCATCTGAGAAGCATGTCAATCAACTAGTAAGTCAATGGATGGGCGGGGACAATTCTCTTTTTCAACCAATCTGTATTTGCAAGCATTGCTTCTTAAAAGATCTAGAACTTAAAGGGCAATCGTCAGAAAAGAAGCTTTACCCCGAGTCTCTCCCTTAACCCATTACCACACAATGACTCTTTTTGACTCCCTACCATACAATGGCTTTGGAAAACATTGTGGAAAATGAAGAAATTGCTTGTGACAAGCAATCTCTTCATTTACCACAATATTTTCTACAATAAAAGAATAAAAAAGTTATATTTCATTCACTTCAAAATTTCGTCTGCAGCACCTTTGAATTTGGGACAGCCTAAAATTTTGCCGTCTGGTAATGGGTTAATCGGTCACCCTTTAGTGAATATTTATTAGAGTGTTGACCTCTACATTTTTAAATTTTAGAGTAGATAGATTTAAGAGACAGTTTAATTTCATAAAGAGTTTTCAAAAGAAGAAAGAAATTCAAAGGGTAGACTATTTAGTGAAAAGAAAATTTCTTGCAGATGTAGATCTACATGACTCGTGCTTATACTTGCTACTCTCTTAAAACAAAGTACATTACCTCTTATGAAATGATATGTAATTAGTAATGTATTTTGATGATCTTAATCAATAGACATCGGCTTTGGAGAGTAATACTTGCCGACGTTCGTCTATTTAACCTCTCTCTTAAATCCTTTCACAAACAAGACTTGATTTCGACGACAATCATGGGAACAAAAAGATTGGAAAACATTGAAAAGAAGAAATTGTCGATAACTAGCCATTTCTCCGTTCCCCAGAGATACTTTCCATGATGTAATTCAATCGTTTTTTAAGAAGTTATGTCGTATGCATGCAACAGCTTTCAAAATGGAGTAGTCTAAAAAATATTTCTGTTTTGGGGTAAACAAAATGACGAAAATTGAACATGAATGTAAATATCCATTATTTACACTTTGGGTCTAACGATTATCCATACATACAGAGAATCAAAACGTGTGGGCTGAAATATTTATTCTGATCTGAAACGAAGGTAAGGTTTTAGCTGCGATCTTTCGGGGGAACCGTATGATCATACAAAATGCCCGTGACTTGCAAAGCTGCTTTTGTGCCATCTATGATCGCCTACCGGTCGCGAGCTTCAACCCTGCAAATCAACAATTTCATTTCCGTAAATCCGGCGACGGAAAACTCTTTGTTTAAAGTAATCGTCTGATATGCACATCTTGCATATTTCGGGATCGTCAACATCACAGAACCAGCCGAGTAGTTAAGTCTCGTTTCTTTGATGTGGTCCCGTAGGTTTTCCCATTGATAAGCTGGCCAGGTGTGTAATAAAATGTTTTTTTTTTCTGGTCTTCCCGGTATTGACTAAAATATTCATGAACCTGCAACACTACCCAGAAGAAGCTTTGAACTCGCCCTGGATTTTGTATTTTGGTCCTTGTCGAGTTGAAGGGCCTTGACACGAATCCCGATCCTACTTACAACATATCCACTTGCCCGTAACTCCAAAATCCAATCATTCTAATCATTTTTCTGTGGCTCATAGGGACTGATCCGAATAACCCTCCATTTCTGCAATTTTGGACCATCACAGATCTTTGTCTTGTTTTTTCGCCAGTCTCTCACTAGCTTTTCACTGATGCCGAAATCACTTTCAGCCGCACAGTTTTTCGAATTTTCGGCAAATTTGAACACGATTTTTTAAGCTATTGTCATCACCAAGTAATTGCAGATTAAAACAATATGCAGTTACGAGGTTTTCGAAGAAAAGTGACGACTGCTTGTTGTGTACAATTATGTCGTGTGTTAATTTAGGGCATATTGATTGCGAGATTACACGCTTGAAATGGCAGAACGATGCATATCAAGCAAGACACCTTGTTAAAATGGAATTTATTATAAAAAGAATCAAGCAAATGAGTATTCCGTCGTTGTCGTATGTTTATTGTCGCCGAGTCATAAAGTCGATGTCTATTGCACTATCTAAGGGAAGTAACTCTTTCATGAAAACTGTCTAATTTAAACCTGATTATTTCCCTTAGACCAATATACCTCAGAAAACGGAATTATTCCGCGCGATCTATTTTCTCCGCCAAAAAAATAGTTCTACATAAAACGTATAATTTCCTCGTTCAACAATGATTATTTGGCATGTCAGTTTAGAAATTGTAGAAAGTCGAATTTCAATATTAAATCAAAGTGTGGACAAGAAATCAGAGATCTACTTTGTCTCAAAACAGAAATACAGAAGAAGTTAAGAGGTCCGTCTTTGACCTTATTTGACCTGTCCTGAAAAACTCGTACGGCAACAGTAAGTCGCAGCGCGAGCGCTCAGCGACTTAAAAATCTGACTATCTTTTATTATCCGTTTAATATGATTAACATTTACAAGTACTATCAGTTTGACACTAGCTGATCTAAGAAACACTTCATTTTCTTTCACAATTCAGATTTAGAATGAGAAAAAGGTTATAGAAGTATAGACTAAACACTATCAACAGAAATGTAGAGTTTCCAAATTTGAAGGCTGCTGCATACAACAATATGGATGTTGATAAGACACATTACAGCATAAAACAAGAGGACCATGATGGTCCTATATCGCTCACCTGAACCTAAATGATATGAGCAACACTTTTGTTCAATTCAATTAATATTTATTACTTTAAGACTGAAAAAGAACTTATGGTCAATAAGGTTGTGGAAATCTAACTCATCCGAGATCTAAATTATGGTGCCAAACATTGTACAGGGCTCCAGATAAGAGGGGGTGGTGACTTTTCAAACTGCAATAATGCTGTCAGTGATCATCAAACCTTATTTGTAGGTACTCATTTGTATTGTCTCGTCGAGACGATTCAAATGAGTACCCACAACATAGGATTTGAATTCGAAAAAACAATGTTAGTATGTCTTCACCTCCACTTATCTTTAGCCCTGATTGTATCAAAGTTTTGTCTTGATTGATAAATAATTGTAGATTCTAGAGTATAAACAAGGTCGAAAACAGCCGAAAGCAACAATTTTTTCAAATTCAAGGGCACAAAACGCTCGACTTTCTGATAAGATCAGACTGAAAATATAACTCATATGAGATCTTATGGTTCCCAACATTGTGTCCAAGTTTTGTATAGATTGATCAATAATTGTAGATTCTAGAATGTAAACAAGGTCGAAACCAGCCGAAAATGGCAATTTGTCAAATTCAAGGGCACATAACTCTCAACATTCTCATCAGATAAGACTGAAAATCAAACTCATCCAAGATCTTATAGTCCCCAACATTGTATTCAAGTTTTGTCTTGATTGATAAATAATTGTAGATTCTAGAGTATAAACAAGGTCAAAAACAGCCAAAAATAGCAATTTTATCAAATTCAAGGGCACATTACTCTTGACTTTCTAATCAGATCAAACTGAAAATCGAAGCTACCTGAGATCTTATAGTCTCCAACATTGTGTCCAAGATTTGTCTTGATTGGTCAATAATTGTAGATTCTAGTGTGTAAACAAAGTCGAAAACAGTAAAAAACAGCAATTTTGTCAAATTCAAGGGCACATAACTCTTGACTTTCTGATTAGATCACACTGAAAATCAAACTAATCCCAGATCTTATGGTCCAAAACATTGTGTCCAAGTTTTGTCTTGATTGAATAACAATTGTAGATTCTGGAGTGTAAAAAAGGTTGAAAACAGCCGAAAATGGCAATTTTGTCAAATTCAAGGGCACGTAAATCTTGACTTACAGATCAGATCAGACTGAAAATCAAACTCATCTGAGATCTTATAGTCCCCAACATTGTGTCCAAGTTTTGTCTTGATTGACCCTTTCCCACACATTGGCGCTTTTGGATGCCCCACAAAATAAAGGCTTTGGAAAACATTGTGACAAGCAATTTCTTCATTACCCACAATGTTTTCTACCAAGAAAGACCAAAAAATGTTAAATTTTGTTCAATGGAACTTGTCGTCTGCAACACCTATGATTTTGGACTAGGCTAAAATTTTGTTGTTTGGTAATAGGATTTTAGAGTGCAAATCTATTTATATCCTCTATCAAACTAGATAACTCTACTTATACTGAAGAAAAGTAGTGTCAGAGTTCCTTCCCTTAGATTAACTCTTTTTTGAATACAGCAAAAAAGTGGCAATTTTGCCCAATTCAAGGGCACATAACTCTCATCTTTCTAGTCAGATCAGACTGAAAATTGACCTCATCCAAGATCTTATGGTCTCCAACATTATGTCCAAGTTTTGTCGTGATTGATCCATAATTGTAGATGCTAGAGTGTAAACAAACTTAAAAACAGCATTTTTTGACATTCAAGGGCAGATAACTCCGCACTTTCTGGTCCGATCAGGCCCATAATCGAACTTATCCAAGAACTTATGATCGTACTTGTTTTGGCCAAGTTTGATCAAGATTGAGTAACTTTTGTGGATGCTAGAGTGTAAACACCCCAAATGCTGATGGACGTACGGACGGACGCCGGACAAAAAGTGACCACAATAACTCACCTCGAGCACTTCGTGCTCAGGTGAGCTAAAAATAATAAGGAAAAAGAAGAAAATGCAGATTATCAGCATTTTGCATTTTCTTCATTTGCCATAATTTTTTCTGGTCCTTTTCTATTAAGGATGTCAAAACTAGGTCATTTGTGAGTGAAAAGATCAAAACCCAAAACATTATTTTCAGGTAGGTTTCATTGCCATTTTGAGGTTATTTTCAAGCGGAGATAATCAACATATGGGGCCACCAATCTTACCCATTTTAGAGAGTATTTTATTCTCCTTTTCCTCTTCTTCATTATCCCCTCCACTCAAACAACAAAAACAGAAGTCTTCTATACAGTCCTCTACCACCTGTAACTGGTGATGACCTACAACATAGGGAAACAAGGACTAAGTTGACAGGGAGACCTAATTCTGCTAACCTTTTTCCACACAATGAATCTTTTTGACTCCTAACAAGATAATTACTTTGGAAAACATAGTGGAAAATGAAGAAATTGCTTGTGACAAGCAATTTCTTCATTTCCCACAATGTTTTCAACCCAAAAAATCCACTTGAAATAATTGTCATCTGCAACATCTTTGAAAATGGACCAGTCTGAAATTTTGCCGCTAGGTAATGAGTTACAATGTGCAATGAGACTTGTATTATAATTCTGTATTGTGGTTCTACAAACAATCAAACATGTACATAGTTTCAAAGCACTATCGACTGTGATTATGCAGAAACTTGCTCATAGATAATCAAAGCATTATGCTAAAACGCCAAAGCTCAAGTGACTAAAATAGCCCATGTTCTTCATTAAACTGTCAACCTAAATAGAAGACATCTATAAAAACATCTACAAGGAAATAAAATTTGTTAAAAAAGATTGAGATTTACTAGCAATTACAATAACATCACCAAAAATTGAAATTCATGTAAGCTTGTGTCCATTATTTATACACCAATCATTTCTTTATTTGTACCATTTATAATGACTTGTGCACATGATAAAAGAATAAGTTAGTTGGTTGATAGTTGTAAAATAAGCTTATGTCAGTCATTTTTATTTAGAATCGGCTTCACTGAATGGCCAGACCTATTCAGATGTGGAAATTAGCTAACTAATTCATTGATGCAAATCAATAGAAGTTGGTTTGAAGTAGCTTTGGCTGCAATGACAAGGATTGGTTAATTACTACTTACTATCTTGTGTTGCCTGTAAATAGTCTTTATTTGTTTTCTTCTTTTCTCCAAACACTTTCCTAAACTATTTTTACAGGGGAAAGCAGTTTATTTTGGACAGGATTAATTCATTAAACTTACTATCCAGTGTTGCCTGTAGATTGTCCTTATTTGTTTTCTTCTCTGTTGCGTCCCTGACATCAATATTTATAAGGATATGGTGAGTCTGTCAATATAGAAAATAAAACACTTGAGAAAATATCTAATAAACAGGGTAAACAGATCTAAACAAACATGGTATATGTGGGTGACAAAAGTTTGTTAGATCTAAATTGCTATAGATTTAGCTACAGTTATGATTATTTTGATGCAAGTTAGTTTCCCTGCTCTTCACTTTTTTGTATAACTTGGAAAGTTATTGAACATAATTGTTCAAAAATGTTCTCTGCTTTGGTAAGGGAAGATATTGGTACAACTAATGAACGTAGACAGTTCCTTTGTAGTCTAGCAATTCAAGTCTCAGAAAGAAACCAACTCTTCCCAAAATGATCAAACTTTCGTATTCCATATTTCCTACCACTTCCACATATCAAAACTTGCTAACTAGGAATAGTTGGGTTGACTGTTAATTTTAATTCACCGCAAACTCTTTCCCAAATAAGACTTGATTTTGATGTAAGCAATAGGAAAAGTTTGGTAAAACAATAAACTTTGAAGCGAGAGAAGGAAATGCTGATAACCAACATTTTCTCCCTTTACCTCATTTGATGTGTTTTATGTTACACAATTTGCATCCTTAGCAACATCTAATTTTCAGTACATAGCTTTTGAATTTAAGTAGTCTTGTTTTTGTTGTTTGAGAAACAGTTAACTTACAAGCATGGATCTGACTGCTGGCCTGAAGAACTCTGTGGGATTCTCAAAGTTCTCAAAATAATGGATCTTGTTCATCTTGAATGGAGCACTGATAAAGTCAACTGAAAATTATAAAGGAAAAACATATTACTGATTTCAACGAAAACCTTGTAACTGCAGCTTAAAACAAGCTGCAGTTACGAGGTTCTTGTTGAAAAGCAACGATATGTGAGAGTATACTGGTATCAATATTCTGTTAAATGTTAACATTTTATTTCTTCATTTAACCATTTCCCAAATGACAAAATTTTAGGGTGACCTAATTTGAAAACTGTTGCAGACGGCAAAATGGATGTTACTTTTAAGGTAGAATTTACAGCAATGAAAACATTGAGACAAAAGAGAAAAGTCTGTTATCAGCATTTTCTTCTTTTGTTTTTCCCAAGCCAATTCTATTTAGGACGTCAAAACCAGGTCATGTTTTAGAGAGGTATAAATCAGTTGAAACTCTTGAGTGGTACAGAATATCATAATATGTAAATGATAAGATGACAAATTTTCTATTTATGCTTACTTTGTCGTAACATTGAAAGAATTCTAATCTGTGTTAAAGTTGTTAACCCTTTCCAAAACCATCCCTGACTGACACCCATAATCCGAAATTCATAGGAAAGCATTGGCAGAAAAGAAGAAAATGCTGATGATAGGCATAACTTCTGTAAGCACTTAAACTATGGATGACAAAACCTTCCAGGTGTGACAACCTAACCAATTAACAGACAGCAAAATTTCGGACTGTTCAAATTTGAAAGGTGTTGCTGACAATATTTTAAAGTTGAGGAAATTTCATATATCTGCACATTTTAGGTTAGAAAATATTGTGGAAAATGAAGAAATTGCTTGTCACAAGCAATTTCTTCATTTTCCACAATGTTTTCCCAAACGATAATCTCAGGGGTGTCAGAAAGTGAGAATGGGTTAACTTTGTGCGAGCCTACCTTCATTGTCAGTCTCGAAGTATTTCTCTGTAAAGTCTGTAAACCAGGAGGTCTTCGGTGTGTACTTCTCTGCCTACAACAAATAACAAAAATATGTCAGACAATACACTATCTCATAATCTGGGCTGCGTTCAGTAGACAAAACGTTAGCTAACGTTAGCAACAGTCGCAACTTCTTTGACACAAATTTGACAGAATTGACCGAGTATTCCAAATGAAACAGCCAACGTTAGCTAACGTTTTGTCTTACTGAACACAGGGCTGGTATATGATTTATATAATGTAATATTCTACTCAGTAAATAAGAACTGAAACACAGATGAGAGAGACATAACCTTGTAAAATTACAAAGTAATGAACTAGTGCTACAGGCATGGTTCCTTCAGAATCATGTCCAAAAAGAGCCATCAGTGTTACAGATGCTTTGAGCGCACTGCAGCAGTGGCGGTGTTTCAGACTTGCTAAAGCAGTGGTGTGGACATGGTAAGTGGCCGGAAATATATTAAAATAGTCTTTGGACTACTACTTCCAAACCACTATAATTGTCAGATGTGTTAAAGCTGTGGAATAGATGGATTGGTATAGCCTAAATGACAAACTATCTAAAAGGAAAATCAGGACTATTTTAATAAAAGTGCTGTTTAATTTATATTCTCAAAAATCTTTTCCTGTTCTAGAAAGGAAGAAGTTTCCAGTCAAAAACTGAGTTTTCAAAGAGCAACTTTCATTCCAAGACCACGTCAATAAAATTTATGTGACACTTGATTTTCTGTTATCAACTATGGAAATCAGAATACAGTCATGAATGTACCCCCGGTAAATTGCATCTCAAAATTATAAGGTTTTTATATTGAGTGTAAATCAGAGAAAGCAATTTGCATCTAATTAACAACACATTTTCAACTATTGGGATCACAATTATCATTTATGGGGGAAAACCTGTCCCAAACAATAATTATTCTTAATTTTGTATAGTACCCGCCCAGTTTTGGTAAACATTAAAAAAATAGGAAATGCTGATAACCAGCACATATTGACGACTGCACTCTAAAATGTCTTTACCCTTTCCAAAATGGTCAAAATTTGAACTATATCAATTCAAACCTTGTTGCAAACGACAAAATGGATGTAGATGTACATAAAACTTGTGTCCATTGAAGTACAGAAAACAAGGCAAAAGAATAAAAATGCTGGTTATCAGCATTTTCTTCTTTTGTCTCAATGTTTTCCAAAGCCCATCTTGTCAAAACCAGGTCTTGTTTGGAATAGGGTTAACAACACATACATCCTGAATAAGCTGCTGTTATGGCATTTTCAAGTGAAGCCTCTTTTCGCTAAATGCTTTCAAAACTTTGATAAACAAATTTTGTACATTTTGCAACATTTATATTATGGCAGGAAATATACTTAGAATTTCGAAAAGATCAACATTTCGCAATGTAAGAAAGAGTTAATCATTTAATAATATATCAATTTTTGAGAGTAACAATGCAATAAAAACCTGTCTTAAATGAACCTATCAAGGGCATGTCAAATGCCATATTTTGAAACCTGTAAATAATTAATGATTTCTGTTTATTTTCAATTAGGATAGCAACATTGTTTTATTTGTATTATCTGTTAAGTCTAATGTGACAATCCATGAAACGTCCAATAAACAGGTGGATTAGAAGCGTTATTGACGTAAACATTAAGGTAAAGCGTGAAACAGATCAATATTAGACCATAGAAGTTAAACACTTTTCTATAATAACAAACTGGAGAGGCAACCCTTGTCATCTATACAAAATACTCACAAATCTTGCCTTATTTATATAAACTGCTCCCAAATAAAGAATACAAGCTTTGTAGACCAACTTCAGACTGCACATTATAAGTTAATATTTAGCAGACTAGCACTATTATTTTTAGATTGGTTACAGAGATCTTTTCAAAATTGTTCAGAAAATCAGCGCAAATTGCATGAGATATACTCAAAAATCAACATCTTGAAAATTGCGTGCCTTATGACTGCATATCTTTATCGTCTCTGTAATTGCCATTTCAACTTTTTTGCTATTGTATCATATGACATAAAAACTTGCAAATCATGTTCAGAATTTTTTGTCATAAATTTTACTTGGATTTTTGTCTGAAAGAGCATATTTCCTTATGAAAATTCTGAAAATTTCAAGCCAAAATATTGCACCGTTTACGAGAAATTTATATTTTTGTGTTAAATTTAAACAAATTGTTGTGGACAACAGTTCGGATTTATATGCAATTTATCGATTATGTCTCAACTTTAAATGCGTGTTTCTCGCTTATTGGCAACACGTTAAACAAACTAATAGTATTTATACTCATTAGAATAACCACCTTTGCATCAAGACATACTTTTAAAAATTGAAATTAGAATGAAATGTCCCTTTAAGAAAAATAATTTTGTAACACATCTCAATTTGAATAAGCCTTCAACAACACTTGTTATGAATATGAAATAAACAGTTATGTGAAGCAAGGGACAACATGGGTGGAAACATGATAACAACAATGCATCAGAACAGTGAACATCTCAAACAGCATGTTGTAGCCTACCTGATCATCTACATCTATAGGTCCCTAGTACATAGTCAAATATAGCAAACATGTAGAAAACTGGTATGAAATGGCTGATATAGTAGTAAGCAGTCTTTGCTTTTAACATTAAATACAAAATACAAACTTAAGACAGACAACTTTGAGTAAAGAGTAAAACATGTAGAAAAATATTGACTTAAGTATCTTAGAGTAAGTTTTTTACTTTTTCCATAGGACCATCAAAACCAGGTTATATTTGGGAAATGATTAATGCTTTCAAATCATTTACTAAAACCATGGCAACATATTTTTCAGTTATAGATAATGTCCTATATTCAGTGGTAGTTGTTAATATATGGATGTTACAATGTATCAATTATCGATAAAATCTACAGGGGGACAAAACATCAATATTTAATTCCCAGGACATCAATCTCATTATGATGGTCAAATGGCATAAAAAAAACACATAAACTCTTTACAAACAAGACTTGTGTTTTATGTCCCTGATAGGAAAAGCATCTGAAAACATCGAGGCAAAAATATGAAAACGCTGGCAACCAGCATTTTCTCCATTTGCCTCAATACTTCTGTTCTAAATTGCACTCAAATCCAATCTTTATCAACATCACGGTGGGTAACCCACGTGACTTTTGGGAAGCGTTCACACCGAAAAAATCGTCCGCTTCAAGGTATGTTTTATTTTATTTCTCAGTTTATACGCTACTGATTTTGACGAGATAAAGTGCACGGAACGTGCCTTTGAGAGGGCTATTCCCGGCTCTAACTCACTCTGCTCCAAATCCAGTGGTTTCTTCAAACATTGGAGCCAAAATATTTTTAAGTGCAAAACGAAAGTGGGAAGCGTTCACATGCACCGAAAAAAACTTTCGCTTGAATGTTTGAAGAAACCATGGGATTTGGAGCAGAGTGAGTTAGAGCCGGGAATAGCCCTCTCAAAGGCGCGTTCCGTGCACTTTATCTCGTCAAAAATCAGTAGCGTATCAGCTGAAAAATTAAACAAAACATACCTTGAAGCGGACGATTTTTTCGGTGTGAATGCTTCCCAAAGTCACGTGGGTTACCCACCTTGAACATTTATCCAGTCATAGACCATCAGCAATCCTTTCAAATTGAAACTTTTTTTTTTATTTTGAAAATGGTTTGTATTGTTGAAGCTGTCAATACATGGCGATCTAGCTAGGTTAAATCACACAAAGTGTGATAGCTCAGTCGGTTATGTCGGAGTCTGTCAATCTAGGGGTGTCGAGTTGCACCCCAGCTCAGCCAGTATCCATTCTGATATTTGACAAAAGTCATTTGTCTCTCACCAATTGGTGTGAATCATCTATGTGAGAGAGCAGCTGGAGGTTCAGATTGGATATTGTGGTTGTACTGGTGCGAGAAATACCAGGAAACCACGGTTATGTGCTCCAGCCACCACGATATGACCATAGAAGTTGAAAATGGTGTAAAACCCCAATAAAATCAAATTCATTGCAGTGACATAGGGTATCAATTTGATTTTGAACCATTTTGTACTATATAAACTGTACTCAATTGTATAGTCATGTGCAATGAAGAATAAAAGTAATGTTTGTAAATGGGCATTATCATAATTCAATACATGTAAAACAATGAGAGAAATATTCATTACAAGGTTATTACTCAAAAACTTTCATTTTCAGGGATATTGCATTTGACTTAGATCTTTAGCAAAATTCCTGGTTTTAATAAAGTCAGGTTTTTCAAAAGTCTTGAATATACTGTTGATAATGACAGAGACCAACATTTCTTTCAATAATAGTTTTGTAACAAGTGATTTCTTCATTTTCCACACTGTTTTCCAAAAACTAAATTTTGCTTGTCACAAGCCATTTTCCACAATATTTTCCAAAGATAATATTTTGTGTAGGCATAAAAAATGTGGAAATATGTTTAACCATTAACTTTTTCTCAAACAGCAGAAATTCACTCTAGGGTGGTCTAACTTGAGAGCTGCTGGAGACAACACATTTGAAGTTGATAAAGAAGGGATTTGTGAACAATACAACTAAGAAAATATTTAGGCAAAAGGTCAGCATTTTCTTCTTTTGTATCAATGTTTTCCATGGTTACTCTATCATGAACATCAAGACGAGTCTTGTTTGGGAAACTGTTAAGAAAGAAGACACAGCACTGTCTCTATAAGACTTTATCATTTAGGTAACTTACCCCCTTTAGTGGCATCTCTAGATTGACGACCTCTGCCTCTTTACACAGACGCTTGAACGGACAATGTAGTTGAGTAAACACTAGGTCATCAATTTCCACTGGCTTTAACGAACAACCCTCATCTTTTAATGCCTGCTCAAAACGCATTCTCAAATTCTCCTTTTTCTTCTCTGAAACTTTCTTTTTCTCATCTTTAATTTCATCAAGATCTCTTTTCTTGTGCACAAGGACATAGTCAATACGTTTCTGTTCTGGTTTTAATGTCGGACCTAATGCTGTATACCGCCGCTCAAATTTGGAAAGTTTCTTCTTCCGTCTGCTCCGTCTATGTTTTAATGCACCTATAGCATGAGCTGCCTTGAAATGAGGCCCGGCATTGTCTTTATCTTTGTCTTTATTTGCTTCATACATTTTCTATTCATCTGTTTCTCCAATCATCCATTCCTCTAGTTTAATCTTAAACAATTAGAATAAAAACTCAGATCAAAGACTTATCTAACAGTGCCGCATTTTGATGCACTACAAGATAAAGGGTTGGGATACATTCAGAAAAATGAAGAAATTGCTTGCAGTGTTATATTTTTATTTTGGGGGAAGGGGGTCAGGACTCAGGACCCATAGCCGATAGGTGCAAGAAAAATTGCGTGAGAAGGGCCAAAAAGAGGAAATTTCAATGCATGATTATGCTCTCAAATACAGTGTATTAAATGCATTTTACTTGTTTGTATCATAATGGGACATTCTAACAACCATTTGAACTGTTAAATACACAGAATCTAATTATGATTTGGATTTTTGTTTTTCTTTTTCAGCAATGGGGAAGAAAACTAGTCTGAGGAGGGGGAAATCAATCTGAAATGGGAGGGCATGTTCCACAAAGAGTGGGAAGGGGCCCAATAACAACAATCTTTTTAAAAAAAAAAAAAAGCTTGTGACAAGCAATTTCTTAATTTCCCACAATATTTACTACCAAGAAAGACCAAGAAATGTAAAATTTCATTCACTTGAAATTGTCGTCTGCAACATCTTTGAATTTGGACAAGACTAAAATGTTGTCATCTTGTATTGGTTTAATCCTGTCCCAGACCAGAAAATTTTAGACTGCTTGTTTCTAAGTTCAAATTAAAAGCTATTGTAGAGGAATAAAAAGAGGAAAATTTACAAATTATAGCATTTCAAGTGAATTTTAGAGAAAAAGGCGACATTGTCTTTTGCCATCCATTGCCGACCAAATGAACTTGATCAACTCAATGATTGACTAAATTCCCCGATCAAACCTGATTAAAGTGCCGACCAAGCTCGATCAGCACTCGATCGCTCAATCGAGCTTGATCGAGTTGATTTGGTTGGCAATGGGAATGCGCCTTCAAATACATTGTAACCAAATAAGGAAAATTAATCAACACTTAATTGATTATCTTAAGTGCTTCCCCTCTTCAATTTATAGGTGATCCTTTCAATTCAGCTTTATGTCATCAAATGGGCTAAAATTGATTTATTCAGCTTGTTTCTTTTTCTTTTGTTATATGCCCCGATTTTAATGTTTTCCCAAAAGGCAATAAGTAAGAAAATTCAAATTTGAACGCTGGTGTGAAGTGGTCAGAATTGATAATAAAAAGTTTGAAATATGCCAACATAATTGAAAGCTCCTGCAGATAACAAAATGGGCACGGATAAAAGAATATTTTTAGTGAAAAATATAGCAAAGAATATATTGGGACAAAAGGAGTAAATGCTGTTTATAACTACCACCATTTTCTCCTTTTATCTTAAAGTTTTTTTTCAAGACTTTTCAGGCTGTAATGACATGGTTTACTATGATAAATTTTCCTTAGTTTTGTAAGTAAACATGCTCTGTAAATTCATTTTTCGAATTTTCTTATTTAAATACTTGAATCCCTAGATATGAATGACCTACCTATCAACAAAACTGAAAAAGTACATGTATGCCCAAATTTTTTATAAATGTTCATACCAAGCTCCCCCCTTAATTTCCTTTCAATCATGACAAAGCTGCTTAAGGGGGAATGCTCCAGTTTCCTAAATTTTTTCCCAATAATAGAATTTATTTATATTTTGTATGTTGAAATTACATGCTATTACCAATTGAAAAATGAAATAAAAATGGATGGTCAGCGATCTTGTTCGAATTTTATAGGCATTCGTATCACATACCCCTACATCGAAAAATGCATAATTTCTTGCACCTGTCCAAGGTCACTAAAACGTTAATAAAATGTGGTATATTCATCGTTTAGTCTCAAAAACGGATTTGAAATAACATCTTACATTTGATAAGAACAGAAAACCCAAAATATGTGCTACTATAAAAGTGTAAATGTATAAAACAGCTTGCTCTCGTGTTCGGTTAGATCAACGAAACTGGAGTATTTTATGTCAAAATTTGCATATTTTTGGAAATATTTCAAGTTCTATATAATAGAATTTGATGAAACTCTGTCATTGTATTAAGCAACATGTCCTGGTAATAATTCAAAAAGAAAATGTATAGGTCAGCGCACTTATTAGCGAATTACATCATTTTTTATCAGCTACACATGAATAAAATGACGCAAAACAGTGGTAACTGCATACACACTTACGACTGTCTTGCTCTAAATAATCGATTTCCATCTTGAGGAAATCAGTTTCGTATAATAAATACACTTTTATCGTCGAAAATGGTAAATTTTAATAATGTATCATTTTATTGAAAATATGGTAGCGAAACATATCGGTACGAAACATTTATTTTTCTACAGTAAAGACAGAGTGTTCCGAAAAACTGGAGCATTCCCCCTTAAATTCATGGAAAAAAAGATTCCATGGAAAAAAGATCATAAAATGCAACAATAAGTGTATTACTTTTCATAAATGAGGAGGTCGTAGTATCAAAATACATCTACAGCATACCTGTCAACTTTCACGAAAAAATCGTGACTAACACGATTTCAAGTGCAGAAGTTCATCACACGCACGAATGGTCTAAAATCGCTAAAAAAACACGATTTTCCAGCAATCACACGCTTGCAATTTTCGTCTGCCTTTATTGTTTATCATTGTGAAATTTCACCCTTACTCGCTCAATTAGCGATTATCTTGTTTATTGTCACCTTCCTTGATTGACAATCAAAACGCGCCGATGCGTTAACTCGACGATCTCGGGTATCGACTTATTACAAATGAGGTAAGTGTAAGGCGTGGCTAATATCGACAATTCAACCAATCAAAATGCGCGATATGTTATCGAGGGGGCAGTTTTCCGATAATCTGTCGATGACAATTCGTGCTTGCCCATTCAGTTGTAAACAAACTTTGATTATCGAGTTTATCCTCGCAATTCTACCATTTAACAAGATTTAATGGATGACGATCAACTAGTATAACAGCCTTCACTGAGAATATCGGATCGATCTTGGGCCACCGCTTCGATAAGATTCTGCACATTCCAGAAAATCGGTATTTCGCACTCGTAGGTTGCTTCGCCCCATTATGTTTTGCGGTTTACCTTATATTCATATATATTTCCTCGCGTACGTAGTTCCAACGCACCTAAGAAACAACCAGCAACTATGCAAACTAAAAGAAATATCAAACATTTTTCTACCATTTTTAAAAAAAAAAAAAAAAAAAAAAAAAAAAAAAACATTTTTCTACCTTTGCAACATAAAGTTCATTCATTTATCTGCTTTTTTGAAACTTTTGATATCGCTGAAACTTATTTTTCAACATAACATACAGAAAAATATCGGGTATGGGTTTCCAATATGGCGGCAGTGAGAGTATAGAGAAATGACGCATTTCATTTGTTTCTATATTTACTTTGACAAAAACAGAAGTACAGTTCTCTTTTCACTCTGAGAAACCTGTACGCCATATATTGGTAAACTGGGGCTGGAAAAAGAACTTTGAACTAATGTGTGCTTGTAAGAATGCAATGATTTAGACAAGTGGTCCAGAGCGGACAGCCTCTGGATTGACTTTCACCGAAAGATCAGCCACAGTTTGGATTCAGGGACTCCATTGGGGCTTCAGTATCCCTGTATGGGTAGTATGCTTTTTTTTTTCTGTGGGAGAATAACTCCTTCATTTGGCTTTAGTTTTCAAGTAAACAGAAATGAAAATATTGCATAAAACATCATTTCAAAACATCATGGCCGTTTAAAACTTTTCTGTTAACCATACAATATGAAGATAACGAGTACATCATCCAAAACAGTGAATTTTTCATATGGAAATCACGCTACATGCCACATGCCTGTCACATGAGTTTCTAAAAATAGCGAGGTATTTGGTGTCGGCTGGTTTGCTGTTCATTTTCAGAAAATCTCCGAAAATAACATTTTTTAGAACATGGAAATTTGGTAGTAAGAAAAAATGGAATATTTTAGTGTTTTAAATAAAATATGACTAAAATAATATTTGGTAATAGGCGATTTTTCAAATTTTGGTCTTCTTGGATGCTTCGTGTCTTCAGTAGACAGAAGTGCACGAGAATGACGTCACACGGTGTTATTAAATTGAACGCGAGGTCAAAACAAAAATGGCGTCGTAATAGTGATGCGTCGAAATAAAGTACTCGAGGATTGCACTTCTGATGGTTTTCTTCTACGCAAAATTAATAACCGCGATATGGTTGCACAGGCATTATTTTGCATCATTTACCAGACTAAAAGAAAATTAAGAAAAAAGGGAAGGAACTTGGCAATTGCTAAACTGTGAACAGGCTACAGAAGAATTAAAAAAAAAAAAAAAAGAATAACAGAAAGTTAGAGATAAAGTTTGAACAAATTGGTTGGTGAGAATTGTTTGGAACAAAGGATGTCTTGTTTCCTACAATAATTATCCTTTATGAACTTTGCTATTTAACTATTCTGCTTTTGTAAAGAAATAAAATGATAAATATAAGACCTAGAGAACAAGCTACTGTCTTTGTTTAAAGACTCAAGTTGAAGAAACACTGCAAAAAAATCTCACTCCTAAAAGTTGAGGTTAAATCACTCCGCGCGAAAAATACCCGCAAAAACTCCTCATTTAAAGGTGGTCGCGCGCAATCTCACTCTTTGAAATTTCCAAAAGTTGACAGGTATGATCTACAGTAAGACAGCCCATTCAACATGTGGAACAAAAAAAAACGATATGGAAATTCATTCTTATCAAGAGCGTTTGTTGACATATAAAGTTAGGAAAATATATGATGCAGACAAAAAAATTTGCCCTGGCAGACTGAGAGTGACCTTAATTGTACATAAAAGTGGAAAAGTTTATTGTCTAGTTTAGATGGGAATGGTCCGTCTTTAACTTACGTAAAGGCATGCAATGTAGCCAATATAGTCAACATTGTGCCGCCATGTGAAAATAAGATTTTATCGAAGCTGGTCAAATGAAAAATGTTAAGCTAGTAAAGCTACCGTGGTCCATTTGGATCGAAATTTTCAGTCGAGCTAAACATAAAAAATAGTCATATACTCAGAAAAATGAAAATATTTAAATACTGATCAGTGATTTTGTTACAAATTTATGCGGAAGAGTCCTGGGACCCACTGGCTCCCAAACCAATGAGTCCAACATTGAAATATAGAAGTCTTTGAAAGACGATGTAGATTACACATTGAAAATGTTTAGCATCCTGGGACTCACTAAATATTTATCAATGAGTCCTTACAAAAATATATTATATGAGTCAGGGACTCGGGACTCGCCAGTAGCAAAATTCCTGACTGATCACATCCTGGTCATACCGTATAGATGGCACAGGCTGACCAGGATCGGCATTTTTGCATCTTCAGTTTACCTATAACCATTTTAAGATGACTCAACAAATGTATGCACATGAAATTACTGTTAGGTCGTTGTAGGATATGATTATTAGCAGTAAATAGCGAAGCGCTGGAAGTGTTCTACAACTCACATGGGGTTCCAGAATACCTAGCATCCCTGGACATCCCACGATAAGTATGTTGACCTTTCCGCTTGGTCTGCTCTGTCAGGTCAAATCTCGCAGTCTTTAACATACTTTTCCCAGAATAGAATTTTGCAGACTTTATAACAAAATTTTGCCAAATTTGCCTAGTTTAACCGGTACCCAGTTTAACTTAGAGCCAATGAATTGACACTTGATTTGCAAGTTTTGACTTAAAAAATTAGAAAATTAGTGCCCACCCTGACTTTTCCAATGACTATGTTTGTATGAAATATCCCAGTGTTTATAAAAATAAAAACAGTAATTCTGGTACCTGAATTATCAACAGATTTCATAAATTCAGATTTATACTATGAAACGGAGCTACAGATAACAGGTGGTAAAGTTTAAACACTCTCTAATTTTGTCATTTCAACTCCAAACCCTATGTTGAGGGTATTAATATGAATCGCCTCTATGAGACAATTCCAATGAGTACCCACAGCATAGGGTTTGAAAAGCAATTGACCCGGTCGGCACAATTCTTTCAGCCAATCAAAAACGTCGTCAGCGGACCTGCACTCATTCGGTGGAGGTGAAAGCTTCGGTCTTTTTCGTTGAAGCATAACCAACTTTCAGCATTAATATCTCGACGACTACGCCTGATTATTAAAAATGCGTTGGTAGTTAGAAAGTTTAAATCACATTCTTTAAAGAAAGAGTTTTGTTTATGAATTTTAACGATGGATTTTTGAAATAATCTGCCTCAAAGTTGGTATCCCGTAACGATAAAGACCGAGGTTGTACCCTCGATGAAAAAATGAAAGTGAGGCTATGACGTCATCCCGACTGATTCTATACATGAAATAATGCTTTTTAAAAAGTCATTACACTCTCTTATCTTCACTGGCTGGCGACTAATTCTCACTGTGTAACAGTTCTTGCCAACTATGTAAAGATGTGACATTATTTGATATGATTTATTTCCTGAATAAAAAAGATGATATCAACATAACTAGTATGTGGGAAAGGACTCCTCTCAGTCTTTACCATGAAATCTGCTGAAATTTTCT